>JACGCN010000021.1:600000-892650 GCA_014905825.1 Lyophyllum atratum | reverse complement strand
TTCCTTCCCCTCGTCCCAGTCACCATGTGGTACACGAGAAGAGAGCCGCCGAGCCCATAGACTGGTCGAAGTCTCGTCGTATCGAGGGGCATAAGGTTTTGCCTATGCGCTTCGGGCTCACGCAGCAGAACCTCCATCGGGTCGAAGAGATGCTCCTTGCAGTGTCCCATCCTGAATCCCCCACTTACGGGCAGCATTGGTCTCCTGCCAAGGTTGTGGACACTTTCGCACCTAGCCACGATACAATCGGCGCTGTGACTGATTGGCTTGCTGTCGCCGGCATTCCTCGGGAACGTCTCCGTCTCTCTGCCAGCAAAGGCTGGATTGAACTTAATGCCACAGTCGCAGAGGCGGAGAATCTTCTCAATGCGGAGTATCACGTATACAGTCATGTGGAATCTGGCGACGAGCAGATCGGTATGGCGATTCAAGTACTTCACATTACGTCGTCGTTCACCTTGCAATTCCAGGTTGTGAATCGTATTCTGTCCCAGCCCATGTTCGGCCGCATATCGATCTCATCAAACCAACAGTTCATTTCAATCATCGCCTTGCCCCTCAGTTGAGCAAACGTGCAAGCAATCTCGGCGCACCGTCTGCGAGCAGGGGTCCCAAGAGGAAGTCATTCGCCAAAGTCGCTATCACACCTTCCTTGGCGACCTGCGATCAGATGATTACTCTAGACTGTCTCCGCGCCTTATATTCTGTCGATTATCAGCCTATTGCTACGGAGAAGAATAGTTTTGGAATTGGTCTGTCATACTTTCTAGCTTCCATATGGCTCAGTTATCCATGCTGCGCGCGGTTCTAGTCGAGTTTACGCCTCAGTCCTTCTTGGAAGGCGATCTGGATCTATTCTTTGGGTACGACCCCATCATCTTTTGATTGTGTGTTATACTAAAGGTTCCGCTGTAGAATTTCTCGCCTAGTCTCGTCGGCGTCAGGCCGAATATTGTACTCATGACGGAGGTGGCCCGTTCAATTAATCCTTCTTCAACACCAGCTAATGTTCACGCTTCGTCGTTTCAGCCGTCGTTCAAACAACAGACCAAAGTTTCAATTTCAATGGAGAAAGTGATCTGGATCTTGAATACGCTATGGGCTTAACCAATCCGGATTCCGCAACCAATCACCCTTCTTCAGACTGGTGACATTGTTGAAGGTTCATTTCAAACGAATGCCACGACATTGTGTTGATTCCAGCTTATATACAGGCGCTGGGTTTGATAACTGGATCGATGCTGTCGATGAGTCTTTCTGTACCTTTGAAGGCGGCGATGATCCAACCACAAGTGGGTGTCAATCGTGGGTTGACGAACTTTTTTTTACTAATTACGTGACTTACCAGGATGGAATCTACCCTGATCCGCTGCCTGGCGGCTTCAAAGGTTCACACTTTCCTCACCATCTGCAGTATTGCCTCAAACTAGATTGATAGGACCCGAATCCTGTGGATCATTGCACCCCCCAACGTAGTTTCCCATCTCTTATGGCCAGGATGAGTCCACTGTCACTCCCGCCTTTGCGAACAGCAATGTCAAGAATACGCAAAGGTGAGATATTTTCTGGTGTATGCATGTCAGTCACTCTAAGATTCAAATGTGTAGCTTGGCTGATGGGGACATCCGTATTTTACAGCAGCGGCGACAATGGCGTCGCTGGGAACGGTGGCGTATGCTTAAATGCCCGGCGTGAGTTGCATCCTATGCAATGGTAGATCCTGGACTCCGACGTACGTTAGATCAACCGGTCAAAAGAAAGGGCACTGTCTTCAATCCCGATTTCCCTGTACGCACCGCCCTCGCACCATAGCGGTCTTACTTACCCCCTTCATAGGTCACATGTCCCTTTGTAACTGCCGTTGGCGCGACTCAGGTCAACCCAGGTTCTACCGTTACCGATCCCGAAGGCGCGTGTGAACAGGTGATCTTCTCTGGAGGTGGTTTCTCGAACATCTTCCCGTTAGTCCGATCCCGGCTTTCTTAACTGGAAACAGATCAACATATGTCATGTGCAGAATGCCCTCATACCAAGCCGACGCAGTGACAAACTTTTTAAGAAACCACTCCTCCACCTTACACAAATGGCCAATTCAATAACAGCGGGACGGTCAGTCACAAGCAATACCCTACCCCTGTGACCCGATTGTTATTTAAAGGTCTTCCACAGGTGCGAGGTTTCCCAGATCTATCTGCAAACGGGTACGTCCTCAGCCTCAGCTTCGCTACCGTGCTGTCAATTCATAACCACGATATCAACTAGTGCAAACTATGTCATTGGCATGTCGAGTCCCCAGACACACCCTTGAAGTCCCTCTGATCTTTTGTTAGGTATAAACGGAGAGTTCGGCCTAGTGTTCGGAACATCTGCTTCGTCACCTGTGTTGGCTCCCTGATCACCTTGGTGAACGATGCCCGAATTGCTCAAGGCAAGGGGCCGGTGGGCTTCATCAACCCGGCGGTAAGTGGTCACTCTCTCATCTGAGACGACCGCCTGATCGTCAGTAGATCTACTCCACCACTTTCAAAGATGCCTTCAACGATATTACTTCTGGAGGTAACCAGGGATGTGGTATGTTTTTGTAATTTTCTGCTATCCATACGTCGGTCTTACTTAGTTCTGTTCATAAGGAACTCCTGGCTTCACAGCGTAAGTGTATTGGTTTGATAGTAGACATCTCCCTGATCTTCTGTCCTCAACAGAACTGCGGGATGGGATCCTGTTACGGGTGAGTTGGTTGACGTCCTGGATGCTCACGTTGCACTCAGTGTAACGATACGCAGGTGTTGGGACTCCGAATTTGACGAAATTGATGCCCCTCTTCCTCGCATTGCCTTAATGAACTGATCACGCTGGGATTCATAGCGATGAGGATTGGGATGGTATTGTTCTTCGAGTGATTTCTCCCTTGGTTTTCAATATATGTATGTTATGTGACGTGGAAAGACCGGGTGTTATAGGGTCTACATGTAGTTGGATACTTCGAACCAAGTCACTCTCCAGCAATCTCGGAGATCAAGGCACCGAGCTTCTCCTCAACCACCGGACTGCTACCCAGCCGCCTGGTATAAAAGAATATGAACCGCCGTGCCGCAAGCCGACGCAACGAAGAGACGGGCATTGTTCGAAAGCATGTTTACACATCGATATACGTTCTTTGGGTGCGGGCAACTGACGCTGAAGCTGCAGCACCAGCACCTCCAACTTTGAAACTTCGATAACTGTTCCGTACAGTCCCTCCAAAAGGCGCCCTGAGATACATGTTAAACAAGGAAGAGGCCCATGTGCGATTGCCAACCTACTTGTGTGCTAGAAGCTGATTGCCGTTGTGTAAACAAGAACTTTCAACTCTGGTGTCGCTTCAGCGAGCAACTCAAGGGCCTCGACCAGCGTCAGGTGCGATGGTATTGTTGAAGAATACTCGATGGCGAGCGTGGACAAAGTGGGTCCAAACAGCGATAGGGCCTCGATAGCTTCACGATCCCCGCTCTGTCCGCTCCAGTCATCAATTTTGAGGCGTACACGGACCAAAGGCCTCGGTGTTCTGAAACATGTGAGAGCTGATGCATGAACGTCGAGTACCGCTAGGTGAGGCAGGACGGTTGTCCGCAATGATACCGCTGGGGAAAACACCCATCTGCTTCCATTGGCGAAGGTTGAGTTGCCGTGATAGGAATGGAATAACGGCCCGAAGGTGGGAAGACGGAATTGTGAAATATCTCGAGGTCGGCGGTGCATCCATCAAGGATCCATGTATGGATGGGATGCATCATCGCTAGAGGATGGCCTATCAGGACGAGCTTTTTGAGCTTTCGGAGCGTTCTGAGGGCTTGTGAGATTATTTTCAGCGAGGAAAGCAGCATATCTGGGACGAGTAGAAACGCTATATCGAATCTCAATGTCAGAGCGCGGACTGCTGATGCTCTGCGTGGATACTGGAGTATGGTAGAAGCCCATAACACGGGAGCATGCGTATTTTGGGCGAGATCAATGACGCGGTACAGGACGCGCTGTGCCTCTGCGTAGCAGATTCGGGAAGTCAGGGAGAGGTTACATAGGTCCTGCGTGTCTGTGACCCATTCAATGATATTTCCATAGAGCTCCGGGGGAATTACAGGGCCATTTCTGCTTATTCGGCCGAGAGGACTGGCGGGGGCGGCTATCTGCGGCCTGACAGCTTTCCATGATGCGACATGAGGAGTAGCACGGTTCTTCCTGGCTGTTGCTTGCCTTCTGCGAGATGATTCAGATCTTCTGCGGTATAAAAAACCCGGTGAGTCGTTACACGAAGGTACAGTCATGGGCGGGCGTACATGCGGTGTAGTGGGAAGTGTTGCGAGAGGTGAGATACATCGTGTCCAGTAGGTTTTGTTCTTAAACAGAACAAGAAAAGAAGAAACGAACATCGACATGCACCGGAGAGGATATCACCGGATTCCTAGATTGTGGCGGCCGCCGATCTAGGCGGAATCAACGTGATGTACATAACATCCAGACCCTGGAATTTGAAAGGTAGTCACGAGCACAAATAGGTGGAGTATAGATGATTACTTACTGTTCATCTAAGAGCCGTAGTGTTTTTGGCACAGGAGTCGCATATTCAGTGCAAACGGGACAGAACATCACTGCTCAGCGCTGGGAAGGGACTCGGGGATAAGACCGGCATGGATATTTGCGATTACGGCTTGACCAGAAAAAAGAGAATAAAAACGTATTAGAGCAGCTGCAATCACCTAGCGAAGTTGCCCGAAGTTTCGATGAGGCTGGCGGGTCGTGATGGGCAACGTCGTTAATATGGCCATCCTCTAGAGTTAGTAGACGGCAGACGACGCCTGCTTAGCAAGGGTCTTAATATCAGAATTCCCAAAGTCGAAATCTTGAAGTTTTATGCGACCGGGGCCAGACAGTCCGGTTCAGGATCGATAACGTGGTCAACGAGATACAGGCAAAGGGAAAACAGCGGTTGACAGAATCATTCTGTCACTCATGGACGTATGGATTGAAGAGGCGTCCAGGGGTGGGATGATGTCCGTGCCTTCGGAGCTTGGCGCCATAAGATGACGGCAGTGAACATCAATTGTTAACTGATAATTACGACGTTCCACCTATGTCCTGCCCCACCCCCTCCCTCGACTGAGCCTAGAGTCGAAATAATCAAGGAAGTCTTAATTCTCCCGTTACGACACGTACTTAGGACGGTATGATCTCGGCGGGTAAATTAATATGAGTCAGGTGGAAAACGTGTGTGTGTAAATTCTTCCTGCCTTCCAGCGTCGAACAACCTTTTCCGCTTACCTGGCGTTTATAAAGCAGCACTATTCGCTATTAAACCTCATCACCGTTCATTACCATGGAAGGCTATACCTCCGACTCCTTCAAGCCGCTCTTGAAGAGGCTTGTGCAGACCCCGGAATATTTCACCGCAGATGACCTGAAATCGGCCCTAAACCATCTATTCACTCCGAACATCTTGCAGCCATCTCAGATAGGGGCTTTCTTAACTGCCTTGCATGTACATCGCGTTGAAAGGAGACCAGAGTCCCTTGCAGCCGCAGCCGAGGTCCTGCGCGAGAAAGCTTTGAAGGCCGATGTGCAGGACGCCGAGAATGACTTTGTCGTCGATATCGTTGGTACGGGAGGAGATGGTTACAACCTATTCAACGTCAGCACTGCGGCAGCAATCGTCGCTGCAGGCGCAGGTGCCCGTGTTATCAAGGTGAGTCTTTAACATATTTGTCGTCCTAATCATATTTTGACCAAACATTTCTCCTCTTAGCATGGCAGTCGTGCATCGACGTCCTCTTCGGGTTCAGCAGATCTTTTAGAGGCACTAGGCTGCTTGTTTACCGCACCAGCACCTGGCTCTACGACCCCTATCCCTCGCGCGCCGTTCACCTTCATCCTAGCGCCTCACTATCACCCCGCTCTCGCGTTTATCGCGCCTTATCGCAAAGCCCTTCCTTTTCGCACGATGTTCAATGTTCTCGGACCTCTTATCAATCCCGCGCGACCACGGGGTATGGTGCTCGGCGTGGCAGAGCGTGAGATTGGTGCGACCTTCGCCCAATCGCTGCGCGACGGCGGTGTTGAACGTGCCCTAGTCGTATGCGGGTGTGAGCGTCTGGACGAGATCAGCTGTGCTGGTCCTACGTGGGCTTGGGAACTGAAGGATGGAAATATCACCGAGAAGATGCTGCACCCAGACGACTTCGGCTTGGAGGTGCATCCGCTGTCGGATGTGGCAGGGGGCAGCCCTCAAGATAATGCAGCGACGTTTAGACGATTGCTTACGTCGGGGACGCACATTCCGGAGGAATTGACGCCAGTCCTTGATTTCGTTCTGATGAACGCGTCTGCTCTTCTCGTTGTTGCCGGGTTGGCGAAAGACTATAAGCAAGGCACGGCGATGGCGTTGGAGAGTGTTACATCTGGATCGGCGTGGGATGCACTTGAAAAGTTCTGTGCGGCTGGTCGGCTTGCTGCATCCCAGTAATCTGGTGATGGCATAATCATTAGTCGCATTGGTCCCTCTGTTCAATTGCTTTGCTATTGGAACGTTAGAGATTCATTGTAGAGATAGCAAAATCATACCTCACAAGACTGAAAGTGTAGATGTTTTCTGCCAAGAAAATGATGATGAAACATGAAACGGACACTTAGAGCACACATCAACACCGTTTATTCCTCTACAAATTGACGAGTAAAGGTATGCAGTATGATATACGGATGACCTGGGTTATTTGATTTTGCATAGTTGACAGTACAGAAGCCTCCACCGAAATAGTTACGGCAGGACAACGAACCGAAGTCAACAACAACAGCAGACTCGAAGTCACGCCGTATCGGACCCTACATCAGATAAGCCGATGCAGGGCGAGGGAGCACCAGTCAACAACAAAATATTGGTCGAATGGCACGAACTGTCGACCAAAAAGCACGTCAAATGACTGTCAATCAATGTAGGGGATGGGACTTGCCTGAATGTATACAGCCCCTCGTCAACAACTAGCACGGAATAGCCTCGCGAAAAGGGCAGCCTCGAGATAACGCCACGCTCTAGAAATGATGAGACGAAGGTCGTAAATTGAAGCAAAGTAACAAAGACGTGAAGGACTTACGAGTTTCTACTCTGCATGCGACTCATGGGCGCCAACATAATCGGTCTACAGATCCTATATGAAATCTGTCAGGAAAGTCAAATATAAGAGGAGGCGGATGGCTAACCTCAGGCCTGAGGCCTCGAGCTCACTGAACGGCGTCACAAGCGTTGTTGGGGGGTATTAGCCACCAAGAGACCGTTCAAGTCGGGGCGAGCTTAATATACTGGCACGTTAGGGCCGGCGCGGAGTTTGCCGAAATTTAACTAGGTGAGCCACCTATACTTAGCAAACTTGTATATCGTTGACCACAGCTTATCAGGCCTATGAACCCAATGCCGAACTACGTAGCGCATATCCCACAGGCATGTTCTTATGGATTTATCTGACAGAACTGTAGTTAACATTCGCGAATATGGATAGATTATCCCATGTACTATTGGTGAAGGACCGTGAGAAGTTCTGGTCCATGACTGGAGGCCACTCGGTGCTTCAAGTTCAACCGGGTCCGTAGAGGCGATTACATCGTGACCCTTCTTAAATGGCTGAAATCGTTCATACCATAGGCGATCTATTCGCAGCTCCTCAGGGTGCTATCCTGGTTCATGCTTGTAACACTGTCGGATCATGGGGAGGGGGAATCGCGCTCGCCTTCCGTGATAACTATCCCGCCCAGTTCGAAGTGTACAAAGCCCACTGCAAGGCTCACGGCGAATCTCTGCTTGGAACCTGCTTGCTGATTCCAGGCGACACTCACTATATCGCATGCCTTTTTACATCGCGTGCGTACGGCAAGCGCAAAGACGAGCCAGAAGCAATTCTGGCTGCAACTAAGACGGCAGTGCAGGATCTGATGAAGCAAAATGTGGATGGGAAAGAGCTGCATGCCTGGTACGTCTTTGCCCGAGTACTCATACTTGTATCGAGTGGACAGCCCCACTAACTTCGTACTCGTTTGAAGCCGTTTCAATTCTGGGAAGTTCGGTGTCCCATGGGCAGATACAGAGGCCATTCTCAAAGAGCACAGCATACCTATGCTCATTTATACCCCCACTGGAAATGCGTCCGAGAAATGAATATCAACCACGTCTTCTCTGTTACTCTTGCTACAGGGTATTCACAGTTTCCGAAATTTGTGCCAGGCACCATGGACGACGAGTGTAATATGTACCGAAAAATCATGACAGAAATATTGAACTAGGAGTGAGGGGGCTATTCAGTCTTTTTGGTCTGCGGGGGTGGTAAGGGGGTGCGCTTCTTCATGAGCATGTAGTTGACTACAATGATCGGCACGGCCTGGAATGCACCACCAGTGTCGTCTGGCAAGCTAGCACAAGATCTTACCTCGTGTCCTATTGCCCACGGCATCTGCAAGATACATACAATATATCTATCTCCGAGGATGTAAGACGTCTAGTAATATACACATTCCGCGTTGTCGTTCAACGGATAAGTAACAGATATATGGCATTCTAATTCTGCCACCAGGTCCTCATTTCCGTTCTACGGAACTGCGTACGGAGGATTCATAAAGCTTCGAAGTCGTCGCATAGATACCAGTCATCCTCCCCTTGGATCCGCTCAATCCGCTTGCAGGTATATCTGGCCCGTAACCGGTTGAAGGTGATGATGACATACTCCAAGCTGGTCGCAGCCTCGAAGACCTTTGTCACGAAGGGAATAAAATCGATTTCTTGACATGGGATGGGTGATATATCAGGTTCCAATTTTATTGTGAAGATACGGAGGCACCGCAGGTGCGAGACAATATCTTTCATCCATTGCGGAAACAGGACATCCGGCTAAAATGTACGACTATTTGAGAGAGAGGAGAGATCAGGACATGGGCGACGCTTACCTCTTGACTAGGATCGATACTGCATGAATCCAATGTGAGATGTGTTAGATCGGGAGTTATGGTAGCCAGACGATTCCGGGCAGCATAAAGGTTTGCACGACTGAGAAATAGTCGCTGAACCCCATTCTTGGCTGTTGACTCCGAGAGACAATCGAGAATCGACTCGCTCGTTCGGCTGGGATTGGGGTATATTGTTACCTGCTGTATAGGACGCTTGGGTACAAGGCAAAACACGACAGGCCACGGGGCGGAGATATGTTCAAGGAGCGGAAGGTGGTTGGTGGTGAGTTTCATGAGGGGCATTTCAACGATATCATGAGATCGCAACTCCAGATGCCGTAGGCGTTGTTGACTAGTTAGAAAATTTTCCAATTCCCAATCGTAGCGGAAATTGCATTTGAATGTTTGGAGCTGGAAGGGGCTGGTGTTGTTCTGTGGAAGAGTCCACGAACCATAAGGGCTGATCATGAGGACGAGGGTGCGAAGTTGTGGCATGAGCATCAAGATGTCCTGTATAGTACCAAACACCACCTCAAACCCGATCCCTGAAAGGACGAGGGATTTAACTTGCGCAGAGAGAGTGGGCTCTTTAGAAAGCGCAGAAAAAGCGGCAACTATTTTCTCTGGAGTGAGGTTGAGATGACGGTAGAGGGCATTCCTTGCATGGGGATATAGTTTTTTGCTTGTACGGCAAAATGAGGCAAGATCATGGAGCTTTATCCAGTCCAGGATATAATCGAGGACGTCCAGAGGGATATCAGTAGATTAGATAAGGGCATCAGAGTACGAGGCAGAGTCTGGGAGAGTAGACTCAGTAGAGTCACGAACGCGGGGGGCCTAATCAGGATGCGCAGCTATTTGGTTTAGAGGCTGGGGACAAACAACACGCATCGGGTTCGGCAAGCAATGTTTGAAGGCTTCACAGTACAAAATGTCTTCAAGTTTCCAACAAGCTCAAGCTGAAGGGCTATGTCTCCGCTATCCAGAAAATCTAGGCCTCCACCGCGAAGTCAACTATGAATCAGCCGTCAACATGCTAACACGGGCGATGTCCATGGCTAACACCGTGCCCTTTGGGTGGGGGTTCGTCGATAAGCCGGCAGGTGAGTCGCGGGTAAACTCTACTCAAGACGCGCCGCGGCGACTAAAATATCCGTCGTTCTACAGAGGGACAGGTCTTACTGTTGTTCCTGCCACCGCAATCCCCCTTTCCCATCGACGGACTTCGCTTCCAGGATCAAGAGGTTAAATTTACCATCCCTGTCGGAACCTCCCGAGTGAGTGGTGATATCAGCGGCCGTCAGCTATGTCTAATCATCAGACAGGAACTCGAGGTGCACGAGATAAAGTTTGGCTTTATTCCCGGCTCTCAAGACTCGAACGCTTGGCGTTGTCGACGGCGGTACCGTCTGATCAAGGGGGGGAACGCCCAGCTTGTTCTCGTACACTACACACAAGGACCTCAGACACGTGAGCTATTGCCTATCGCGCCTCCCGCGCTGTCTTCCAGTCGTTGACTGACTGACATCTTTTTTTTTTTGACGTCCAGAGATCTTGCCGTCACTGATGACCCAGCCTGTGCGCAACTATCCGTTACGCATCGTCAACGAGCCAGCCGTGTATGTCTCTGGAGACAAAATGGGACAGAAGGTGTATCCGCCTGGGACTGCACCCGTGCAGTCCTCAGCGCCCCCGATGCAGCAGCCCGGGATGCCTATGAACTTCAGTCAGCAGCAGGCCATGGTTGCCCAGCAGAACAGTAGCATGGAGATGCTTGAGCGCAGGAGGGAACAGGAGCGGGCGCGGAATCGGAGCGGAAGCACGACTGGGGTGAGTGTGTTTGTTATTTCATCTCGCGCCTGTCACCCACTCCGGAAAAGCGACCAACACGTCCGGAAGACGATGATTCGGGAGGTACGTCCTTTTAACGCCCCTGCTTCGCTAACCGTATCTGAAACACCACCCTACAAGACGAAATCGACCAGATATCCACGCGCACGCTCGCGCTCAATCGCTATAAGCGTAATCACGACATGATGAACGAAGTATTCAAGTTCGCAGCATATGGTGCGTCATAATCACCAGGAACATACCAACGGGCTTTCTTCTCACAAAACTTTTCAACCAGGCGATAAGAATGCACCCCCACCGCCTCGGCCTTACTCCATCTTCAACAAAACGGAGCTAGAGGATAAAGCTGTACGTGTTGGGATTTTCAGATCTGTTCAGGACGTTGAATGTTCGCAGGCAAAGCTTCAGGAAGAGATCGAAGCTCTGAAGACGAGGACCTCCGAACGGAGAACGACCCGGCCAGACTGGGAACGAGAAACACCGCCTGACATTCCAATGGACATGGAGACCGAGAGGATTGCCGCCTAGCAATACGCCATCAACTCTTCATTTTTTGTATCCGGGCCGTTCGTTCTCTTTCCCTCATTGTTGCGACGTGTCGCCCGTATTTATTTAGCGTAAACTACCGTTCTCGAACATATGTATGTACATGATACCGAATAGATAGCTGTTATACACCCTGTCGACACAACGAAGAGACGTAGCAGACGATAAATACTTCAGTACAATAACAGTGGCATGGTAGAGTATCCACAACTAAGCAGCAGATAGCCCGTTGAGCGCTGATGAGGTATGTAGAAGGTAGAGAGTGAGTGGAATGTGGAGTGTTGCATGGGGAATAAGTTATACAATGTGCGAGGACCGAAACGGAACAGACGCCTGAGAATGTGGTATGTGGGGATGGTGGAATAGTGATATGCGGCATAGGGAATCGGAGCCAGGATAACCGGATGGAGTGACAAGGACATGACAACATTAACATGTGGAGGCGGAGGAGGGGGTATACATGGATATACAAGACAGGGAACGTTGGAGGGATACAAGAAAGATGTTGAGAATAGATCTCAAGCTTCCCTATGTGAACCGAAGGCTAGCCGGCGCAGAGATCCAAACGCTGAGGCCGACCTGACTGGTTCGGGGGAGCCTGAGGGTGATCTGGCCATCTTGGACGAAGGTCCATGACCAAAGCCACTGCACCACCGCGCAGGTGAGGTGATAGCTTCATTGGCTTCTGCTCCTCGTGAGACGGTCCACAGACGTCGTGGGCTGCACCGGCGTCAGGATGCTGTTTGGGAATGCCCTCATCCTCTCCGGGATCGCAAACCTATGCAGCCCTCTCCCATTACTAGCCGACGCCGGCCATTTTGGCGCCTGCGTAGGTGAGGAGCTCCCAGGACGCCTTGACTCCGGAGCATGGGAGGGTTTCGACTGGCTGCGGAGACCACGCTGCCGGTCGTACGGGTTTGCCGGGTGCGGGGCGTAGGAGTCGGAGATAGCAGACAGAGGCGGGGCATGGGTGTGCTCTGAGATGAAAGGGCCAGATTTGCTGCCAGACGTCCCAGGGGCTGCCCAATCGGCCGTCTCGTCGAGGACGTCCAGCTCGGTTCTCGTGTCAGCGTCGGCAGGGTATATATCGTGGTCTGGGCGGATGCCGCGGCTGAACCTCGGGCGCCCACGGGACGAAGAGCGCTCGATATCGTCTGAGCGCACTTCCAAAACATCCCGAGAGGCGGAGAAGGGGATATGGTTGTCGGTGGGGGTGGTGGGCGCTATGCTCGGGCTGGGCGAGCGGGACGAAGAAAGGCCGGGTGCAGTTTGGCGTCTGCGACCACGCTCGACGGAGAGGGGAGGAGAAAGGGCGAAGTGGGCATCATAGAATCGGGAGGAACGGGACGAGGAAGGGGACCTCGCACTCGAGACAGAACGTATGCCTGATGGGGATCGTGCGCTGGTGGCACTGACATTCAGGGCGCAGACCGAGGGAGATTGCGCTTGAGACTGCTGCGAGACACTGCGGGTGAGGATTGGCCTCGTCGACGAGGATCGACTGGGGACGATCACAGGGGCTCGTGAGAGGGAGCGTTGGATACGAGACGAGGACCGCCTTGACGCTGCTTCCAAAGAGGGTCGCGACCGAGGTTCCTCGCGCTGCCACTCAGGATCCTCAGAGATTGTGACTTCGGGAGGGCATCGCGAGTGTGACCGAGACGCTGAAGGCATACGTTGACTTTGGAACTCTTCGTCTGAATCGGCGGGGGTAACGTCGTCGCCTTCTGCACCCCATCCAATTCCCCAGGCAACTTCGTCGACCATTGCGATAGTCCATCGCGTACTGTCTGATCTATCAAGGCAGCCCTGTAGAACCCTCTCTGCTCCGCGACCAATGTCGGGAGGGACATCATAAGCACCTAATTTAGAAGCGAAATTGTGAGCTCATGTTCGTTGCAGTGTGATCACGCCATAGTTACCATTTAAGATTTTCATTTGCAACCGGGGTTCGAAGGAATCAGAGAAAGGTAAACGTCCAGTCAGAAGGCCATACAGTAGGACCCCCAATGCCCAGATATCTTGGGCAGGGTGAGGAAGCAGTGGCCCTGCATGAGGAAGCAAGAGCTCAGGTGCTGCGTAGGGGAGTGACCCTGGCTGAAACTGCACTGGGCCAGGGGGAGGATTGATAGTAGAGGTCGAGTTACGATGGCGTGCTAGTTGGACGTGAAGGCTCGTCCTGGGTGTCTTCTTTGAACCTGGCACGACGAGCGAGACTGCGCGCTGGACTGTCGCGTGGCCGACCGGGAAGCCGTTCGGGTTTTGTTGTTCGTCTTCCACCTCATCAACTTCACCTATCTTCGCAGTCATGCCAAAATCTCCAATTCTGCATACACCCGACTCATCCACGAGCACATTCTCTAGTTTGATGTCCCTATGGACCAACAACGCAACCTCATGCAAATACCGTAACCCCCTCACCACCTGCCTAAACATCATCCCTGCATCATCTTGGGGCAGCGCCGGGCACCCGTCTCTCTTCAAGATATCGAAGAGGGAGCCGGCAGGATAGTAGAGTGTGAAAAAGTAATCACCGTAGGTGTTGTGGAATGAGGAGAAGAGTGGCAAGATATGTTCGTGGCTGAGTGATGACTAGATTTCGGCCTCATGCTTGATTTGCTTCTTAGCGAGAGCGGCGTTACCCTGCTTGAAGTAGTCGGCGCGCTTGACGATCTTTACGGCGACCACACCCCCCGATGCGGGGAAAGCCGTGCGGATGATGGAGAAGGCGCCATGGCCGACAATGGGGCCGAGAACGAAGCCAGACACTACATGACCTTCTGCATCTGCGACGGGCTCCACTGGTTTCGGCGAAGTGAACATGGACAGGAAACTTGCAGCAGGTGACACAGAGACTGGATCGGCACAGTAGGAAGCCGACATGGACCGAGTAGCACCAATATCACCGAAAGTGTCGTCCTCGTCGTCCTCGTCATCATCACTTATGCTTTCGCCCTCCCCTCGGGCTAAAATGGCAGCCGAGGCTTGCTGGTCTACGTCGAGAGGCTCATTGTCCTGCTCAGCTGGATGCACCCGAATACGGGTCCGGGAAGCTCCTGCGGGGTAAGAGAGGTTTGGTTGGGTATAGGGCTCTGCCGTGGTTGCTCTTGTGGGCATTAAACGATGAAGAGCTGTGGTATTCAGAGCGGAGATGATGATAGTTCGGAATAGAGGTAGGTGAAAGGCGGAGTCTCAATGGCCGGCCCCGTCAAAAATTAGTCACGCCGTCGGCCCACTGCCAAGCTTGCCTAATTTGGACATGCCGCCACACGTGGCTGTGGTGGCGATGTTCCCGCTAAACCGTATTCACCCTCAGGATGATCGACTGTGGAGATGGTCTACTCCGCGATGGGCTTCGGAGCACATTGAATGGAGCCAGGTATGGAGCTCTGCTCTTTACCTATTATAGGTGGGGCTCTCAGCATTGCAAAAAAGGACGCAAACTTGATCCGCGCTTTAGCGATTGCGGAGTGGGCACCAGCCACTCATTGGGAGCCCGGAATGTCAGCAAGTCCATGCTAATGAGCAATAGCACTAATGACTCAACGTTACGCGAAGCACGTAACGAACTGTCTCAGGCTCAGAGGCTGAGGTAGGGTGCTACGCTCAAAAGTCAACTTGTTCCGATACTCACTTTCCATTTCCCTTGAAAAAGACAGACCTCACATAAATAGAAGCATCTAGACCAGCATTCTGCGCCCCGATAGCAAGAAGAAACTATAAAAAGAGGGCCAGGTCTGTACTTCAGAATGTTTGACAAGCTCCGTCCGAACACAAACAGGGCATGGAACGGGTTCAGGTGCTAAACCCCGAACTCGAGGCTGAGATGCTATGTAATTCGCTCGTTACGTTGTGTCCGCCGTAAAAAGGCAGAGGTTCAAGGATTCGGAAGCAATACGTCTCCTGCTGATAAGATAAGATTACCCCAGGTCACCTCATTCTAGGGTTAGGGCCACACGTCGTTACACGTCGATCATTAAATTTACACCAGTGTTTCCCCGTTTCATCATCTGGATGTTAAAGTAGTGTTCCAACTGGCACGCCGGATACTTTCTCATCATCCCTTCTACTGACCCTCGGGAACGCTGCTCACAACACTAGGCCATCCACAAGTATAACTGCTACAAGCTATCGGCAACATGACGTTCGTTAGGTGTGTAAGGAAGTTCACGTTATGCCCTCTAATATTGACGAGGAATTAGATTGATAACCTGTGTCGGGGGAGTGTACTCCATGTTTCTTGTGAGCTATATTCTTTATGCTGAGGCATTTCGCTGAACTTCTCCTAGTTATGGGCTATTGCACAGGAACGACGTACGTCCATCCCCACATTCCGCCAACGATGACTGACCCAACGTCTCCAGTATCCGTACCTTTCCAATCACTAGATGGCACTACATCTGAAAAGTTCAAATCCCCCCTCTTCATGGGCACCTGCCAGAGCGCCTTGAGCGCCCTCTCCGCTTTGACATACATAATGATACGGCGCAAGTCGAGCGACACCCTCTCGCAGAGCCTCGGGCTCGAGCCCCCACCAGCCCCGCCGAAACAAAACGACATCCATACAAACGGCAGCGCTGTTGCCAACGGCAAGAAACCCCACACCAACGGCACTTCCCACCCCCCGAAGCCCTCAACCCGCTTCTCGCGCTCCACCCTCCTCCTACGCTACCTCCAGTGCTCCGTCTTCATCACCGCTGCCGCCCCCTTCGGCTTCGCCGCACTCTCCTACATCTCATACCCAGCCATGGTTCTCGGCAAATCATGCAAGCTCGTCCCCGTCATGATCATGAATGTCCTCCTCTACCGCCGGCGCTTCGCCCCACACAAGTACCCTCGTCGTCTTCATGGTCACCGCCGGCATTACGATCTTTATGGGGATGGGCGGCGACAAGGGCAAGTCCAAGTCGCACGATAACGGCAACGGCAATGGGAGCATAGCGCCTTACGCGGGCTTCATCGGCATCGCGTACCTCCTCATCAACCTCCTCCTTGACGGCGCGACGAACTCTACACAGGACGAGATCTTCACGCGCCACCGCGTGACGGGGCAGCAGATGATGTTCTGGATCAATGTCTTCTGCACCCTCTTGACGTCGCTGCTCTCTGTGCTGCCCCTCCCATACATCCCTGTCATCCACCCCTCACACGATGGACGGTCGGAACTCATGGGCGCGGTGACGTTCGTTCGTAATCACCCCTCGATCATGTCCCCTTTGGCACAGTTCGCGCTTACTGGTGCCCTTGGCCAATTGTTTATCTTCGAGACGCTGCAGCACTTCGGTTCTCTCACATTGGTGTACGTGTTGCTTTGTGTCGAGTCATATTTTTTTGTTGACGATTCCCATTAGGACAATTACACTGACCCGCAAATTGTTCACGATGCTGTTATCCGTGGTTGTCTATAACCACAAGCTTACATCGGGGCAGTGGCTCGGAGCAGGAGTGGTGTTCGCTGGCATCTCAGTAGAAGCCTTCGTGAAGCGCAAAGGCACGTCGCCCGCATAGTCTGCACAACTAAATGGTCAACTAATATTCCGTACAGACGTCCACGCGAAACGCGTGATACAAGAAAAGGAAACTGCAAAGATTAAATCACTGTAGAATGATAGCAATGGAGAGAGCATTGGAGATGTAGAGAAGACCCTAGGAGAGACAGAGAGAAGTCTGGACAAACGGAAGCCGCGCTATGTTTCCATCGCATTTGGATCGTGGGAGGGTTGCGGCTCGTTGAAGACCAGGGGTCGTTTCCGGTCGTCCTCCCTGATGTGTAGGTTAGATCCCTTCTGGAAAGGTGTCATAGGAGCGCACCGATCGTCGCCATCGTCGTCCTCGTCCTCTCGTTTCCGTCGGGAGACACTCCGTGTGGCCGCTGGATAGGATGCCACGGCGAGATTTGCTTTATATATTGCTTCGTATTCCTGTAAATCATTAGAGTAAGAATATAGATTTGATATCTTGCAGTTGGACATACCTTGATTTGCGTTAAGAACCCGCCATTCGGCGATATGCAATACCGCCGATTCTGGACAAGGTGGAGGGCGTCTTCCCAAGAGATCTGGTAGTACTGCATCGTGAACATCACCACGAATGCTGGTGAGAGACTGATCCCGCCTGCGATTCAATAGGGTGGCCACTGAGCGAGATCGCAATAGTCATCAGTGTCGAACACTGACCGTTACAGTGCACGAGGACGCGTCCTCCTGCGGCAAGTGCAGCGTCGATGAACTGTTTGGCCCTGAGCTCAAGTTATACACAGGGAGAAATACGCGGGGACGCAGCGGAGCCACTCACGCAGGAAAGACACGGATCAGGTTTTGCTCTTCATTGTCCTCCACGTCTAGTACCATGTACGTAAAATGTTCTTGAAAGCGGGGCCGAACCGAAAAGGCTTCTTTGACGTCGCGTATGCACACACTACATGAAATGGATACGATCTGAGTGGAGTGGGTAGGAGGTAGGACAAAGCACGTGCATATGGGTCATCTTCAGCTGCTGGAGGGTTTCGAGCGACTTGGAGACGACGAACGGGCCGAGCAACAGTCCGGGAAGAATCTCCTGGCACTCTCTCCGCATCTCGTATCTGTAATTCGCAAGTGAATAAGCGCAAGTGGCCGGAGGATCTCAGACGTCGCACCGCCATTCGACATCGCCAGGCCCCTGTATGACGGATCTCATTTCCTCATCGTCTGGACGTGGGGCTGCCATGCTTTCGTGCGTGTAGGCTGTGGGTATGGGGGGAGAAAAGGAATGGTGAGTCGGGGCGTTTATAAGGAGTGCAGTCAGACTTAAGCGTCACGATCCTTTGGATGTTGTGATCATAAAGAGCTTGTGCCTGTGCGGACATCGCCGTGCGTCTTACGTGATCCGTGCCCTTCCAATCTTTGTCTTGACGTCGCTGCCCACGATGGACTCAGACGACGAAATACCGTAAGACTGGTGCTGGTCGTGCGGTGTCCTGAGCTCATACACGACCACTCAGGACTCTCATAGAACGCGACCCGGAGCCGGCTTTGCAGCGGACATCAGCCCGCGTTCCACTTACCATCATATGTGGATTTCTCGGTGCTGGGAAATCGACATTGCTGAAGTGCGTATGGGGACTTGGGGAACGACGATAGCACTAATTCTCGAGGAAGGCGTATCTTGACCGAGCGTCATGGATACCGAATAGCCGTCATTATGAATGAGTTTGGGGACACCGCTGTGCGTATCCATCCACACACGCTTTCCGGAGCCCAAACTCTGACATTTGCATGTAGGACATCGAATGTACGCTTTGAACCGCCTTCTAGCAACTGCGATCTCATATCATCGCAGCCAAAACTGTCAACGTCTCGTCCCCCGATGATCCGGCGGCCGACCAGTCTGAGGAAATCCTTGAACTGGCGAACGGATGCCTATGCTGCAGCATCAAAGATTCCGGCGCAGCTGCGATCGAAAAACTGATGCAGCGCAAAGGCGCGTTTGATCATATACTGTTGGAGACCACTGGATTGGCCGATCCAGGTTTGTCCGATAATATACGTACCAAACTTTGAACAATCTCCTGACGTATGTGCAGGACCGATCGCATCCATATTTTGGCATAACGAAGAGTTCGCTTCTGGGCTTGGGCGTGACATCTCTCTCGACGGTGTCATTTGTGTCGTAGACGCGTTTTTCGGAACACAGGTATGTATCTAACTCGTACTCTGATACGCGATGCTTCTGCTAATCCGCGTTCAGCAAATGGAGGAAGACCATTCGGAAGATCAGGTCGGAGAGAGCCTCAAGCACGTTCTCCGCACAGCCATGCTCAATCTTAAAGTTAGACTAACCAATACCCCACAGACAAATCGCAGGCTCGGACGTCATCCTCCTCAACAAAGTCGACCTCGTCGCCCCCGAGACGCTCGCACACGTCGAGTCGCTGATCCGGCGCGTCAACCCTGCGGCGCCTGTACATCGCACCGTCAGGGGCGACGTCGACCTGGGCCTCATCATGGGCATCGCCGCATTTACCGCCCCCCCACCTCTAGAATCAGCTCAAAGCACACATACCCACGACCACGACAACTGCGACGACCCAGAGCACACCCATCCCCACGAGCCGACGCACTACGAGCTGCGTGGTATCTCGAGCCTGCAGGTGTCCTGCCCCGTCCTCAGCACGGAGCGCTTCGAGCGCCTCGATGAGTGGATCCGCTGCGTCTTATGGGAAAACCGCATACCAGGCGCGTCGGAGGGAGAGGGAGAGGGGTTGCTGGTGCTGCGGTGCAAGGGCCTGATCATGACGGAGGCGGGGGAGCAGTATGTGCTACAGGGCGTGAGGAGTATGTATGATATGACGAAGATTGAGAAGGAGGGGGGAGAGGATATTGCGGTGCCACAGGTGGGGAAGATTGTTTTGATTGGGAAGGGCTTGGATGAGTCGGTAAGGCGCAGCTTGGAGAATATAATGGCATGATTGGAGGATATGTACTGCGCGATGGTGCGGGGCGTGTGAGAAGCCATTTGATGCTGAAGATCTATGTAAGTGGGCAGCGGGCGGTTGGGGCTATCAATGCCACCGACCTCCCGAGCACCAGACTGTAATTCTTTAACGAAACACAATATGGTCAAAAGCCAGCAGATGGAAAGATGAAAATATGACTAGATCTACTTGCCCACACCTGCATCCCCAAGGGCGGAAAGGCATTTGCTCAAGTATCTGCCGCATTGACACTGCTTGTGCCTGTGGACAGTGTCTTAACTGCTATAGAACTCAACATCGCCCCACGTCCGTTAAATAAGCTTTACTACCTCAGGATTCCTGCACTGCCCATATTAACAATTCAATAGAACAGCATAGCTCTAGCCTGCATCAGAATCGAATTTACAAAAAAAACAACAACAAAACAACAGCAGCAGCGAGGAACCACAAACACACAACCTTGAAGAAGAAATCTCAAAAGGCCCGCCCCCACTTCCAAATCCACCTCTCTCCAGAGCAGAAAAATTACAACAGCAAATCGTCCCCACCTCCAGAGGCCGGGGTCGAATTTCCAAACGAGCCAAAAGCATTAGCCCCAGCTCCCATCGGGCTCGCTGCAGGTGCAGGCTTCTGGCCGCCCCACAGCCCCGCATTCGCCTTCTCCCTCTCCAAGTCCTTTATCGACTTCCCCGTTCCGCTGGCGCCCGCGGGCTTGGCCGGGCCAGAACCAAGGGACATGGACCACAGGTCGTCGAACGCGCCACCAGCCGGCTTGGTTGGTGCCGGGGCGGGCGTGGGTGCACCAGTGGAGGAGCGGGAACCGCCGCCGTAGAGGGGCTGCGCCTGCAGTGGAGTGGAGAAGTTGGAAGACATGGATGGCGAGGAACGATGCATGCTGGTGTTGGTGCCCATCATGCCCATGTTCGCGCTGCCGTAGGCGGGTGGCTGTTGGACGTTACCGAACGCGGCTGGGGAGGCGGCTGGTCGGGCTGACGGGGTGGAGCTGAGAAGGGTCATTAGGTCTGGCTTGGCGGTGGTGATGGGGGTAGGAACAGTGGTGGCGGCTTGTATCGGCGCAGCTTGGAATTCAGCAAAGTCATCATCTGTCGACGGCGCGTTAGCTACATGTCTGGATGTGAAAGAGCATATTCCGTACCATCGATTGCAACAGGAGGAGCAGCAACTGCAGGCAGCGCTTTGTTGGTTCCCAGTCCTCCGAATGTGCCGTTGGAAGTGGTTGTTGTAGTCGTAACCGAACCAAATGCATCGTCATCGCCGAATCCACCTAGGAGATCCTCTACAGGAGCAGGTGCAGGAGCAGGGGCGGGGGCCGGTACGCTGGCCTTCCGTGTCGTTGAAGCTCTTCCAGAGCTCTGCGATCGCGATACAGGAGATTTGGGAGCGACGTCTTCGTCGTCACCAGCATTATATTCCTCGAATCCACCTCGCCTTGATTCATCTCGGAAGGAAGATTGACCACCTCCACCACTGCCTCCAGCACCATATGAGCCGTAATCTGGGTTGAAAGAGTAATCAGGCGTCGGGACTACAGACTGAAAAACAAAACCTACCATTTCCATAACTTGCACCACCACCACCTCCACCTCCTCCACCGAATCCCTCGTTGCCGAAGCCGCCATATCTGCTTCCACCAGTCGAAAACGACATGCCACCGCCGAATCCATCATTGCCCGTTCCAGTATATTTGTGCTTGTTCGCTTTGGCCTTTCTGCGCTCTGACCGGATTTTTTCAACATCCGAGAGCAGCTCAACAATTTCGCGAGAGCGGTTGCGCACTTTACACGACTTAGAACATGATGCGTGATTAGGACTAGATGGAGGGAGACGCACCATTGATTCCTTCGTCTTTGCCCTTGTCGTCGATGTAGTGGAAGTTCCTGAGCATTTTTATGGTAGAAACATGTGAACGGGCGTCGTCGACGACGCGTTCTGAGCCGTGTTTGATCAGGTACTCGAGCAGTTGAAGTGCCTGTTTTCGGCAATGGTAAGTAGGGAGAAAGGAGACAAAGTAATCCGTGGAGGTATGCACCTTATAGATCTGTCGCCATTGTCGGGCTTCCTTTTCCATAAACCGTGCGTAGATAGAGGGCATGATCTCGTTGAAGTGTTGGCTTGAGATTTCATGAGTATGGGTTATGGAGCTAATCAGAAAATGACTGACAAAGTAAAGGTGCTGGTAAACACGACGTTAGTTCAACGGATAAGGTAGATTTGAGTGTGCAGTACGGACCCTTGCGCGATATCTTGCATCAGTGTCGAGCTCGCACCCCTGGTCATCAAGCTTCAGCAGGGAACATCCCCGCAGAGTACGGGGCTTGCTTACCATGGATCTTCATTGGTAGCCTCCCGAACCTTGGCCTCCATCTCGCTGATATTGAGCACGACATTTTTCGCCTATATCCCCGATTATTGTGAGAATCCTGAGCTGTCACTTGAGCGAGAAGTTCCTACCTGGTTGTAGGCACTCTTGATGTCGTACAACGTTATCTGAGAGAGCGTATTCCCCAATGATTCCAGCCTGTCCATGGTGGGGGCGTAGCAGTGAGGGTGTGCTGGTCGTAAGGTGTCTGGTCACCGTTGGCGCAGTTGGTCAAGATGGGCTCGCCCCAAATATGACCAAATATGGCCGTGTAAGGCGTAATGACCGTCCTGCCATTCGACCACCTCCCAGATCCTTTCCACGATGAGAAGGCCCACAGCGTTGGCACGTACATATATGCGCAGAGGCTACTGCAGGTGCTCGCGATGGAAATGACCACAAAATGACCATGCATCATGGACGCGGTTGTGGCATCAAGCTGGTTATGCCTTGCTACTAACACTACATTCAAGCGTACGGAACTATGGAATTCCAGCCGTACACTGCCTGTTTCTTGCTTACCTTCTGGTGCAGCTTGAAAGTGAGAGCGTCGTCGCTTCTGAATTCCCGTTGGGGGAGTTATGTTCACGTGATTGAACGCGACAATATTGAGTGAGTCGTGACGCGTTACAACTTACAGTCTGAGTTCTACCTCGACCACTGCAGATGCACCTGCCCAGCTAGCAATCTATTACTTACGCTCTTTCTAGCGGCTTTACGAGACTCGAGACCTGGAGAAGAAGACACAACCATCGATGAAGGAACCGATGCTGAGTTTTATGACCCGTATCATGGAATGGCGCTCGAAGCGACGAGGCCAGCATATCACAATATCTGAAGAAGTTTACTCGGGCAAAGATGTTCCTTTATTTCACCCGATCGATCGCAGAATCCATCCGGACCTGAATTCTTTACTCGAGCAAGAACCAGACAAGTTGAAGACCAAATTTGATCGAGACGATTTGCCAACAACTACGCAAACGGAGAAGTCAGCGAGCACACAATTTGTTTCCCTGACCTCGAGTACTCGAAGACGTCCTAACGATGCCAGTGCGCAGTCCGCTGGTAGCTTGATTGAGTCTATTGCCTTATGTCACACTCACTCGACCCATCTCTCTTGCAGCGCCTTTGAATACGAATGATGACGTACAAAATACTATCCAAAAGCTTGACCAGTCATTATCCAGCTCAAGCGCATCGTCTGCAACTGGTCGCAACATGTCTGGAGAGACCTTTGGCCAAGGAGATGCTCCACGTCGCCAGCTTCCGAAACGCACTGCTCCGACGACACCTCATTCCCAGCTTTCGCGGGACACAGCAAACGATACACAATATTATTCTCAGAGATCGATATCTGGCTCGTCTTCAGATTTTTCACAGAGCGAACGTAGCCGTCGTAATACAGTGTCCTCCAGCAACACTTTCGGGGTGTCTTCGCCTGCGCATACACTTGCGTCACACCACAAGACGCACGCATCTACTGAAACCCCGCCTCCACCCATGCCACCACTCGACCATCCAGCGTTCCAGTCGGTCTCAAAAAAACGCCGCGAGGACAGTAGCTTCCCTCTTGTCCCGTCCGCCGATGAAATGGGCTCGTCCAAAGTCGCACGTCACTCACATTCCCTACCATCCCTTTCGCATAAAAGTAGAGTCCCCTCTAGAAGATCCATCAGAAAACGCGCAAGAACGCAATCAAGAACCCAACCACTTGAGTATTATTCGGAAGCAGAGTATACAACACCCATTTCACGTCGTCAGGCGCACAAGAGATCGGAGAGTAACGCAAGTAAAAGCAGTAGACGAGTCAGTGCAGATTTCAGCGCAGAACAGGCATCTTCGGTCGGTCATAGGAACGGGCGGGCAGGAAGTTGGGAAGCCCAGGTCTCGAGGAAAATGGTGTGGATGTCATTGGGTGTGAAACAGGCAAGACCGGGAACCGAAATGATTGCCGAGCCGACTTCGTCCCAATCAGGACAGGCACGAGGAAACCGCGTGGGTGCTTTTGGCTTGTCACATCTGTCCTTGTTTTTCGCTCACCGTCCGTTCTCCTATCCATTTTCTTTCTCTTTCCTCGTTCGCGGCGTCGGGTGCGGCGACAGTCGTTTAGGACACCTGTTCTGGGATCTCCATTTCTACTTCAACGTGCGTTTCTGTCGGTGGCGCCTACACGTGTAAACCTGACGATCTTACAGACGCCCACACGCATAATATACCCACTGCTACGCGCAGCAGTAATACTCCCGCTCCCCCTTATCTTGTGACGTCTGGAATTAGCAATCGCAGCCTCAAAAGACTTGCCATGGCCAGGAGCACCTCGCGCCCATCACAAGGGTCCAAGTCGAATACCCCCGAACGCATTCCCTCACCCCCGCCAAAAATCAACACCGTTCCATATCCGGCCCCTGGAGCGCCTTCGACTTCGAACCTAGCGCCACCATCGCTCTCATTCACTGCCGCTACCCCACAAATCTCCCCTATTTCACCCACCTTCCGCCATCCCGCCCATCACACATCTACGGAACCTCTCGTCTCGGTTCTGCGGGTACCCTCGACGCCCCCTGCCGCAAGACCGGCGTCCGTTCACAAAGGGAAGAGGAAGGCGGATGAAGCTGGCGTTGAAGGCGGCGGAACCCCACCAAAAGAGACGAAGGAACCTCGAGCAACATTCGTTATCGAGCCTAGACGTACGTTCTTTTCTTTCATCGCTGATCCTCGTGTTCATTATAAATATGTAGCACACCGCGCCTCTGCAAACTCCAACTCCACACGGAGCGCGCCCTCCTCATACCACCGGAAACGAGCCCGCCTCTCTACAACGCCCGAATCCCGTTCCCCTTCGCGCACATCCGGCGAAATCCAAAATGCCGCCAACACCGGCTCGTGGTCAAGCAAACACAGCGCCTCGCAGCAGCTCCGGCTGCCCACTCCAGTTCATCAACCCCCACAGCGCGCTCCATCACGGCGCAGCCTCTCCCAAGCATCCATACCCATGTCCGCGCTGATCTCGCCGCACGCGCCCTCGGTCGCCCGATCCTCGACTTTCCACATGCGCGATCCGCGAAAACCCGCGCCGATCCAGAGTACGCCGTGGTCGCTGTCGTTTCCATCTGGAAATGTGGATGGGATGAGCGGGTGGAGGGGGTGGGTGGAGCGTGGGGGGAGTCCCCTGCATGCGTGGATGTTTTTCTTGGGGTTTGTGGTGTTCCCGATGTGGTGGGTTGCGTCGTTTACGGGCATTCCGAAGACGCGGAGGCTGGATGGGGGTGAGCTGGAGAAGGGGGTGGTGTTGGATGACCCGCAGGTGGAATATGGTGAGTTTCTATGGTGGTTTACGTCTCATGTTACATTATTCATGTTGCTCCCTAGATGCGAAATCATGGCGCTTGCGGTGTCGCGTCATGGCCGTCATTTCCGTTTTCACTTATATCCCATTTGTCATTTGTGTTGCCATCTTCGCGTAGGACGCCCTCGTGTACCCTCCATATCAGTTCCCCCCGCGCTCTACTGCTGTCGCCACCATGCATGTGTGCACGCCCCCCCGTCCCCGCACCCCCCATCATCGCAACCCTCCATTCATCCATCCAACCTCCCATTCAGTGTATATTATACATAGCATATCATCCTTCCCATATCCCCTCCCGCCGCATCCTGGCCTCCCACTCCACATTGGACACTTTGTGCCCCCCCGGTCTTGTCCGCGTCTCGGTACTTTGTTACCACTGTGTCACTCTTTACACCTCAGTCACTCCTTTTTGTTCGCTATGCATGTTTATCGCTAAGCTAGATGTGTTATTGGCACCCTATGTTTTTTTTTTTCTTTCCTGTTCAAATATCAATTGTTGTACACCAGATTGGGGCTTGGGTCCGTTGGGTGATTTGGAATTTGTTGCTATTGCTATGCTAATGACGTTGGTGACGGTCTTATACAGAGAAACGGCGCAGACTGTGCAGATCGTAAAGGAGCTCACTACGATCTATGTGTACTGCAATGATCGATCACCATCACAATCCTAAAAGCTTATAGCTTCACGATCAAACACACGACAACTCAGTTTTAGCCTGAGGTGATCGTGAAGGCGCAAGCGACGGAATGGAGTCTAATGGAGTGCATAGCCTGTCATCAGCTGTCATCTCGACGGTGGTTTCGAACGCAACAACTTGGCTGTTAACGTAAGGCTGCAGAGCCCGGAAGTATTCCCATTACGCGTACAGAAACAACGATTCATGCTAACAAAGAAAATGTGTATGGCATGGGAATGTGAATCACTGACATGTAGTACATTTGAGTCGAAAGGTCTTGCACTACAGAAAAATGGATATGGAGGATGGTTGTCCTATTCTGTGACGACGGTGGATGTGTTTCGCGAATTCCGGTGCGGAGTGGCGGGGAGACGTCTCGCTAAGAGTTAAGCTCCACCTTCGTGCGGACTTCAGCCCACGTCTGAATCACGCTGGTGGTGACGGCGTCGGAGGCCAAGGTGTGGGGAAACGTCCAACCGAGTCCCAGGGAAATACATTTCACTGGACAAAAATTGAGTTCCCTTTCGAATCTGAGACTCTAGTGAGTGCACATCACACCCAGATGCAACGTGGTCACGAGGCGTTCAATCGCCAAATTAGCGCCCTCGAGCCTAGCTTAGGAGTTCCTTTGTCGGCCAGAATTAACGTGGCCGTCGTCGTCGTGGATGGATGAAAGAAGAGAGTGAGCAAAGAATGGGGCAGCGCTTACATAACGGAGGGTGTGCTCCAAACAAAGGGTCAACAAAGAGAGGAGGAGCAACAGATTTCTTGAACGCTGACCGGCACATATCTCGTCTTCAAACACGATATCTGCGCACATAGTCCGTCGCTTTCTCGCCTGCCATATAAAACGAAAAGAGAACGCTCATCTCCCTTTTTTCCAGCCTTTTTCCACCAATTTTCAGAGCCATGAATCGACCAGGTGTGTCTAGAGTCTTCGCAATTTATCTATGCACTGATGTTTCCTGGAATGAACCATTCCAGGCCAGCCGCAGCAAAGACCTCCGAGTCTAACACAGAATCCAGGCATTACAAGCCAATTTCGACCGACCTATCCCTCATACGGCGTGCCACCAAGAAATGTCAATGCACTTCCAGGCAGCGGTTATGTCACGGGGATGCAGCCGAACACCCACCGAGCCCCCTCACAACAGTCCCAAGTGCAAGCTATGGTCTCGCAGTCGACTCCAGGGTTCATTCAGCAGCGAGGGCAGAGTAGTTTTGCATTTGGCGGTGGCTTGGGTCAGCACCCATCAAGCACGACGCTCCAACAGCAACAGCAGCAATCCTCATCGCATCAGCAACAAACGAACGGGACTTCAACATCCCTACCGCCGCATCTCACACAGACCCCGAATCTAGCAAACGCGCAGTCGGTGTCGTCGGCGAGCGACGTCGGCCTCGACCCGAACGACTTCCCCGCGCTCGGATCAACCCCAGCGAACAATACATCGACGGGGAGCAATGGGACGGCAGCGGGGGGCTCCGTCACGACGAGTTACGCGAGTCAGGCAGGGACGGGTGTGCCTTTAGGAGGAACAGGAGCAGGGACAATCGGCGGAGGGGTCGGTGGCAGTACGGTCCAAACACGAGACTTCACGCCCGACGATTTTCCTGCACTTGGCGGTCAACCACAAACCCAAGGCCAGAACGGACAAAGTCAAAATTCGAGCCAAGACAGCCAATCGCATCCTCCAGGGCTCAACGGCTTCCAGCACTCGGATCCGTCGCAACAGCAACATCGACAGAACCTTCTAGGCGCGCTAGGTGGGAGTTTGCAGCCGGGAACACCAGGCATGTTGAACTTGGGACAGTCGAGAAATGTGCATCCGGGGTTCAATCAGGGGCAGACAGAGGCAGAGAAACAACAACAGCGGGTACGTCTCATTGCAACAATTTTCATCGTGGTTCGCTCCGTTGTCGAGTCGGATCCTTTCGCGCGACTTTCTTTTCAGCTACCTGCCGCTGCTACAATTTACATAGCGTACCAAACGCTGACGTGATATTCAATGCAGAATAACTTCGCCGTCAAGCTGAACCAAGCACAAGCATGGAACTCCCCTAATGCCAACCCTGGCTCCCAATCACAAGGCGTAGACACTCAAGGGTCTTTCTCAACCCGTTCTCAGACACCCTCGACGCAACCACAGCAAAACGGCACTCACTTGTCTCAAACGGCATCGACAACACATTTAAATGCCCCTCCAGGTGTACCGCCGCCGCCATACGCACACACACCGGCGAACGCATCCGCATCCGGACAACCCCAGTACACCCCTAATGGCGCACCCGGAGAGTCAAATCCTCCACCAAACTCGACGAACCCGAATACGCACCAAAATCCTGCCTCGCTGCAGTCGAGCTCAATACCGCACACACAACACCACCCGCAAACGCCAGCACAACAAGTACTCGTCAGTGCCGCAGATAGGTGGGGCCTGCTGGGGCTGTTGGCGATGCTTAAGAACGTAGGGACAGACCTGGATCAAGGGATGTCGGGTATCGGAACGGATCTGGGCACGATGGGCCTGGATATGGGGTATTCTGGGTGAGTTGGGCCGTCCCATCGAGGCTGCTCCGATCTTGATACACAAAACGTGACCAGCGACCTATATTCGACGTTCATCACACCCTGGGCAGACCAATCGGCCGCAAGGACAGTAGAGCCCGATTTCCATCTACCCACATGCTACGCCAGTGTACAGGCACCACCCCCGGGGCCTAATAAGGCAACGGCATTCAGCGATGAGACCCTATTCTTCATGTTCTACTCAAGTCCGAGGGATGCGCTACAGGAGGTTGCTGCGCAAGAACTGTGCGTGTTTTTCGCTTTTTCATTAGTAAACCACCGCGGCTTTCTTGTGCAAACCCTTGCTATCTTCGTGGATGATAAATCTGAAAACTCATGGTCTCCCATAGGTGGAACCGAAATTGGCGGTATCATAAGGACCTGCGGTTGTGGATCACGAAGGAAAGTGGCACTTCGCCTTCCCAGAAGGTGCCAGGTGGGGAGCAAGGGCAGTACACGTTCTGGGATCCGGAAAACTGGGTCAAGGAGAGGAAGGACATGACGGTGCTTTATTCCGACCTGGAGGAGAAGAACGTGCCGGCGTTTGTGACGGGTCCCGGGCTAGTGCTCGCGCAATCGGCGGTGCAGGCGCAAGCGCAGGCTGTGGGGCAGCAACAGCACCAGTCGCAGGGAGGGCAGGTGCAGCTGACGCAAAGAGGATCTTTCCAGATGGGCATGGCAGGGCTGTGAATGATTATCTTGGCCGCTTGCAGACACTCTGCTTTATTTCTGTGTTTCGTCTTATTTTCCCCCCCAGCGTGTGCTCCGATATTTGTACCTCTACCATCATCACCCTCTACCCCTGTCGTCTCTTATTCCGACCCAGCATCTTTAACCAATTGCACATTGTCACCGTAATCGGTTTTGTTTTTTGCATCGGACTGATGAGTACACATAAGAAGCTCTCGGGAAGTGGCGTGCTCAGGGTGTTCAGCTGAAGTACACCTCGAGGGCTGTCGAGGGCTATGGCTTGGCTCCGAGTCTGCAATGGTATTAATAGTGGATCCACATCGTCCGCGTTGGCAGTCAATCGATGGTTTCACTCCGCGACTACAATTTGGGTGATGATCGAGTCCACGCGTCTTCTTCTTGGACCATAATCTCTGCCTCACGCGATTGTAGCCATGCCCATTTCAGCTCTATAAGACCCCTGCTTGCTTTCTTGTATCTGCGTCTGCATCTCGTGCTTGTACATATCTCATCTCTCGCAAAAAGCCCTACTGAGTCTATGTCAGATTTCGAACAAATGCCGACTCTTCCGCCTCTTGCCCGCGGGGGGCACACTGCACACTGTATACGATGTCTCCAAGGTACCGTTAATAGGAGTAATCTCGACATACAACGCTCACGCCATCTTCTAGCTCTTCCAGAGTCACAAACTGAGGTCGACGCGTCAAGGTGATCGAGCAACCTGCGACGTTTTTTTGCTTATGATTCTTACATTTTTCTTCTGGTTACCAAGGATGGCGCTCGCGTTTTATTGCATAGGATCTCTAGACCTCCTGGGTACTATCCAGGAAAAAACTTGCATCACAGACCGCGAGGAATGGCGGGAATGGATCTGGGAGCAGCAGACCAGTTCAGTCGCAACGCCTATGCGGTGTCATCCTCTCTGACCCTTGCCACCTTCAGGTGGTCAATATGGCTCTGGATTCCGGCCCAGCCCATTCATGACCCCCGGTCCCCGCACACACGTTAGTCATTATTCCACGCGGCACCAATCATGGTTCTCTAACGAGTGGTTTCTCCATAGGACGAGAAGTACACGAATTACGACACGCCTCACATTATTATGACCTATACAGCGTTACTCACTCTCGCCATCCTTCGGGACGATTTTTCGCGGTTAGACCGCGGAGGTCTGCTAGACTTCATCTCTGCATGCCAAAGGGACGATGGAAGGTAAATACTCTAGGTATGGTTCATCGAGACTATCTTTATCACGGCATGCAGCTTCTCCACCGTGCCCGGAAGTAATGAGACTGACCTGAGGTCGCTCTATTGTGCATTTGCGATCAGTCATATGTTAGATGACTGGTCAGCCGTCAACAAAGACCAAGCTATCGCCTTTATCGCATCCTGCAGGGTACGCCTTGTTGCATCATTCTTGGCATACATATTTCCGACCACCCGTAGACCTATGAAGGCGGATACGGCCAGGCCCCGTTCTGTGAAGCCCAAGGTCAGCCGCAATTTTAATGTTTTCGCCGCCTCGAGTAAGGTATTCTCTCAGGGGGAACGACTTACATCGCGATCGCGTCGCTTCATCTTGTGCCTCCCACACCAGCACCCCTATTAACAGCTACCGAGCGTCAGCTCACAATTCAATGGCTCGTCCGTAATCAGCACCCGTCTGGTGGGTTCAGCGGACGCACAGGCAAGGATGCCGATGCGTGCTACTGCTTCTGGTGTGGCGCCGCCCTTCAAGTTCGTGGTGACTCATTTTTGCCCCGACCGGCCAAAGCATCTGACGCATGGTGGCCCAGATCCTCGGCGCGAGCGACCTCGTCGATGCCAGTGCCCTCGCCATGTTTCTAGGGAGCTGCCAGTTTAAGTACGGCGGCATCGCAAAGGCCCCCGGAGAGCACCCAGGTACGTGGGCGTCCTGGCCTTATGCCGAACCTGTATGACAGCTGACTCCACCCTTGGTCGCCGGTTATCGTTAGACCCATATCACACGTATCTCTCCCTCGCCGCGCTGTCAATGTATCCGCCCGCGTCAGCGATGGGCCCGAACCACATCCACATACATGCCCCGTCATGGTCGTTCGAGCCACTTGACCCGCTACTCAATGCGCGCGAGGAGACGGCGCGGTGGGCGAAGAAGTATATTCCGGCTCAGCGGACTGAGACTGAAGCTTAGCTTAATTCTACTAGTCCTCTGCACATCCCACGTTCTGTTCCTGTCATGGGATGGCCGTGTCATCCTGATCCCGAATCTTTATCCATCGTTCGTTCACTTGGGCATACTTTACCTCTCAACGCTGTGTCCTCAAGGCTCGATACGGCTCGGGATCGAGGATCAACGTGTATCAGTGGGCATGAGTATGGGCAGGGACCGCCAAGTTCCGGAAGCTATCAGATATCCTCCGGCTTTTGGTATTGCGTGGTCGCCTTGCATTGAGGGCGGTGAGTAATCTGACTTCTGTAAGTAGATTGCCCTTCGATCGAGCTACTCGCCTGCAACTGGTGGAGATGGTATGTTATTCTTGTGCTTCCCCCTCATTTAACCTTGCTAATACTCCAAGCATGGCCCTGCCTGGCCCCGCCAGACCCACGCCGTTGAAGGCCGAAAGCAGGGAACGCCATTCCTCTTCTTATCGAAAAGTCTCGATTATCGTGTGAATGGATGGAACTCCAATGAATGATGAGCAGGTTTGGAACATGAGAGTGCACTAATGAGTATCTCGGGGCATTCCATACGACCTCCCGCGCTAAATGAACTTAGTGGCATCAAATCGCAGGCCGTGGCTCGGGGTCTATTGCGGCAAGTTGCTTCGAGAAATAAAGCAAAGGAGGTACGTTATCGGAGGAAAGCCTGGCTTTTCCCCTCGGCATGTCCTCTATTCCCTAGAATGAAAGGTATACACTCAACATGTGCGGCTGAAGGTGAGTGGTATATTTAGAACCTTCTTGGCGTTTTCTTAAATTTCAAATCAAGGACGTTGTTTGTGGTTGCTTGCTGGCTAGGCCTACGCACAACAGAGGCATACTGATTACATCAGTCGATCGTATCTCAGTCAATGTCTGTCCTCATCCGACACAAGCCTAAAAAAAGATTTGCGTCGTTCAGTATTGCTTCCTGCCAGTTCCTGCCTTGCCAAACTATAGCACTGCTCGAGTCAGGTACAGCAAAACGATTCAATCTTTACTGAAACACAGTGCTCGGCTCAGGGGATCAGTCGCCGTAGCGAAATCATCAACGCTGATGGGATCACCTTTGTAAACGTCAGTCAACAAAAATACCGGGTTTCAAACTGCTCAGCCCCCATCGACGACCTTCACTGGCCGTCATGTACGTCCACAAATCTTGAGATGCTTGTCTACTACTGATAAAAATTCCAGGCCGTTTCCCCACTCAGCGAGGGCGACGTACGCGCGGTACAAGTTGCACTTCATCATCGCCTTCGCCCTCTCCTTCATTCTGCTGCTTTTCGTCGTCAGCCCAGCGCAGACATACCAGCGATTTATCAACAGGCCACAGACCGAGCCCCCTCAGATCTACCAGGAAACCCTCTCCCAGCCGAAAGTCCCACCCCCAACCTACGAGAGCCTGCGTAAATGGGAGGAAAACCTTCCGCAGCAGGACCTTGAGCTGCCCTTCCCTGAAGGAAAGACGGGGCGCTATGTGAAGTTCTCCAATCAGATCATTATGCTTGGCTGGAATAACGTTCTTAATGAAGTGTGAGTAGAGGCTTTATTGTGCACACGACATATGTGTATGACACCACGTTGCAGGCTCATGAACGCGCATCTCGCATACGCATCGAAGCGTTCCTACGTGTTCAAGGACTATGTTTGGAAGCCCGACTATTATCCATGGCCCGAGAGCCAGCGGCGCGAGAACCCCCCACGCACACCTCTAGGCGCCCTGATCGCTGGCACAGTTGTGGGCCAGCCTTTCAGCGAGGGTGACGACGCACCCCGGTCAATCTCAGAAAAGTGGTTTGATACAGTTTGCCCGTATAGCGAGCGCCGTTTCATCGGTACCGGAGACGTCAAGCCTGGCCTGGCATGGAAGAGCGGCGTCGAGATCTTCGAGCACTGGGCCAAGCTCCTACGTGACGCGCCCGAGCGTTGCATCGAGATCCAAGCCACCGGCGAAGACAAATTCCCGCAGACGTTCGACCTATGGCTCTGGGGCTCCGACCGCATTCTGCCGTTGTGGGACAGTTTCTCCAAGTCTCCCACATCACGCCTCCTTCAGACGTCGCCCATCGTAGGTGCGGCTGTCAAGCGCAACGAGTACCTCTTCCTGCCTCGCGGCCCGCGCCCGACGTACCCCGTTTCCCCGGACCCATACGCCCGTATGCTGGCGATGCACATACGCCGTGGCGACTTCAAGGGGGCGTGTCTGCACCTTGCGACGTGGAACTCCACGTTCTACAGCTGGAATCTCCTCCCGCAGCTCCCAGATCGCCTCGTGTTCGCCCCGAACATCGTGTGGAATACGACAGAGTACCACGATGCGCACTTGGAGCGCTGCCTGCCCGACTTTGATGCGGTGATACGCAAGGCCCGTAACTCGAGGGACGAGTATGTTAAGGCGTCGCCTGGGAAGAGGCGGTCGCTGGATATCATGTATCTGCTGACGAATGAGAAGGGAGAGTGGATCAAGAACTTGAAGAAGGCGTTGAAGAAGGATGGTTGGAACACCATCGTGACTAGCAATGACCTAGAGCTGGACAGCGAAGGCATTGACACAAATATGGCGATCGACATGGACATCGCGCGTAAGGCTGCGGTCTTCGTTGGTAATGGGGTAAGAGTCGTTGTCCCCTTCCGTCCTACTGCTTGCTAACACGATCTTTGCGCAGTGGTCGTCGTTCACGAGTAATATTAACCACCGGCGGCTGGTCGACGGCAAGGAGCCTATCAGCATCCGCTTTTGGTGATCAAAAGTACACACACGATTTACAACACACACGATTTACAGCGTTCAGCTATGTTGATATCTTTTACAATTATTTCTCACTATCAGGTCTACAGTGCTATTACTAGTTTTTTGCGGTATACATACATACATACTATATAGGATGGGGTTTTGTTCTGTTGTTGTGCTACTAGAGGTGGACGGAAGACCTGGCTACTAACATGCTGTGATTAATCCAATGCCTTGGCTTGGGTCCTCAGTTATCGGACTTGAAAAAGGAATAGCAATAAATCGGTCAGCTGTCCCGGCGGCAAACGAGCCAGCCGGAAAGCCGAAAAAACCGATCGTATCCATTTTCGTATCGTGGTAGTGCTAGCGAGCCGTACAAAGTAATAACACAGTGGCGTCGAGCCAACAAATGAACGTACGAATACCTGATGTGAAAAAAGACACAGCAGAGAAGGATAGCGGGTGGGTGGGACACGAAAAATAATCGGTGCCCTAAGTGAACGCGCTAAGCGAAGGCGTCAATACGAAAAATCCCTCGGGATAAAGAGAGAACCGTCTTACCTAGAGAAGGAAAGTCAATAAGAGAATCCCTGGGGAAGTCTCAATTGCCTTGCCCCTCTTCTAGGTGGGTACGGTCTCGTATTCGTAACATCCCCACGCGTGGTCAATGAGACCGCCGCCGAACAGTCTCGAAACGCGCGACGTTTCGTATGCGACTGTTTGAAACGCGCCGTGTCACCGGGGCACCCATTTTGGCGACGTTGGACTAGCGTAAATAAAAATTTAAACACCGACCAATGCCTTGGCTTGGGTCCTCAGTTATCGGACTTGAAAAAGGAATAGCAATAAATCGGTCAGCTGTCCCGGCGGCAAACGAGCCAGCCGGAAAGCCGAAAAAACCGATCGTATCCATTTTCGTATCGTGGTAGTGCTAAAAACCTAATATAGAGATGAGGTACGATGTGAGGAGCGATGGGAAAATATAAATCGCGGTAAGAATAATAAGTAGGTAGGTAAAATTCAGACGGGCGGTGGCAGCACCAGCCCGCAATGTTCAGGAAGGGGACATTGTTCAAAGATATTTAATAGAGGAGTACGTAGCTGGGTCCGAGTGCGAGCGAGAAGGGCCAGAAAAAATGGAGTAGGCTTTAAGCGATGGCGGCCGAGGGAGGGAGGGAGGTAGATGAGAATAGGAAAGTGTTCAGGTAGGATGGGCGTAGAAGGGGTCATGGAGGGAGCGCCCGTATAATATAGCCTGGAGCAGGACGGGGTGTTTACGAATATAAATCTCGAAAGACGCCGAGGACCAATGGCCGATCCCCTTGATGACGGACGGCGCGACACCACTGGATGCAAGGGCGGTGGCGCCACCAGCCCGCATAGATTGCCCCGCGAAGTTGGCGTCGAAGAATTGACGAAGCCGGTTGATAAAAAATTTGCGTGTAGGGATGGTCCCGTCGGCCCTAAGCCAGAGGGGAGAGCTCTAAGGGAAAAGACGATCGCGACTGGATAGGTAGGCTAGGAATGCGGAGTGAGGGTCGTGGCGAGCGTTCTTCCTTGGGACGATGATGGTGTTCCCCTCGAACATGGTGTCGGCCTTGTGAGAGGGAAGAAAGAATTTGTAATCGTCGATGGTTAAGATGACGGTGTTTCGCCGAGTGACCTTGCGCGGGTTACGAAGGGCATGATTGTCGGGGTAGGTAAGCTCGCCCAGACGCATCAGCGCGAAGAACCCGGTAAATAATTGGGCGCAGAAAAGGAGGTCGTCGTGCGCCGAAGATGATGCGTAGTGCTCAGCGACGAAGTCGAGATCCTCGATGGTTAAAGCCTCCTTACGATTAACAGGTGTCCCCCGCCAGCGTTTGCAGCCTTTGATGGTACGGTGGACGATGGGTGCGTTGCGAAATTCTCGGACGTTGGGGAAATAGGCTTCGAGGAGGTTGCAGATGCCCGAGAGGTAAGAGTTGACGGAAGTTGGGCGAATTTGGAAACACATGTAGCCGGCGTAGAGGCTCAAGGTGTCGGCGGTGGGTTCGATAGGGAAGTCATGTTGGCGAACGAATTCTAGATAAGAGTTAAGAGCAGAGTTGTAGTTGTTTTCAGTGGTGGAATCAATAGCTTGACCGAGGGCGATAGCCCGCGTCCGAATGAGACGCTCGCGAGACCAGACAGGACGGTCAGGTTGTCTGGACCGCACGGGGGTAAGGTTCATAATAACAACGCCCCCAGTAACCTCTCGGGGGGTGTAAACTCGTTAAGCACGAGGAGCGGATCCAGCTGTTGTGCGAGCTGGAAATGGTTTCGCGACAACGCATCAGCGATGCCGTTCTCTTTCCCCGGGACATGCAGCACCCTAAGCTGGTGCTCTGTACGAATAAGGAAGTCGCACGAGACGCGAAGGAGGCGGTTGTATTGGGGCAAGGCGTGGAGTGAGGAGAAGATGTCGACGGTGTTGTGATTATCCGTGAAAATGATGATCTTCGCCGGTTGTGGCAAGTATATGCTATCAGTGTGATACAATGCGAAGACGACGCAAAGCGCTTCATAGAAGAAGATTAGGTCTTTGGGAGCCTTAGCAGGGATAGAGCAGTAGAACCCGGTATGGTTGGACGGATTGTACCACCCGCATCCTGAGAGGGATGCATCACAATAAAGGATGGCATCAGCAGACAGAGCGGCCCAGTCTAAAGAACGAACGAGGTACACGCCCGAGGCGCGAGTGAGATGGTCGCGGGCCCACAGGAGTTCCTCGCGAACATCGGTATTGACCCAGATGCGAGCGTTAAGCGAGTCTTTGCCCGCGATCTTCACGTAAAGCGCGCTGGTGCACGGCCGTAGGAGGGGAAAGACGTTGAAGGCCCAGTTGAGGTGTCCGCCAAGCGCCTGCCACTCGCGGAGGGGGAACTTAGCGTTACCGGTGCTCTTGCTTCCCATGCAGAACCGATTGATCTTGGAGATGAGGTCGATCCTGCTAGCCGTGGGCAGCGTTAGAGTCATGAGGTTGGGATCGACTTCGATACCGATAATGACGAGCGGCGCGCCCGAGATTTGCTTCCTCTCGCTATGCAGTACGCCAAGGTCGTCGAGGAGCATGAGGAGTTTGGTTTGATTGGTGGGGAGCGACTTCTTAAATGGCGGGTAAAAGGTGTAGTCCCCGGAGGAATTCGGTCCGAAAGCGTCGTCGGAGTAGCAGAGAAGGAGCGGGATATTTCTGACGTACTTGGCGATCCAGACGACGAGGGACATGAATGATATCCAAATGGCCTGAGCGGCCCTCCCACCGAAAGCGTTGCAACGGTCGAGGTAATAAAGACCGTCGATCATGTTCGCCTGTTTCAGGACCCAGTGGGATGACATGGGCATGTGTCGATAGGCCTCGGCGACGTCTGATTTGAAGAGGATGAGGTTATCTTCGGGGCCAATAGATTCCCGAAGGAACAGTAGCATGTTGCCGAGCAGTGACATGTCATCCAGCGGGTAGCCGGAGATATCCTCGCGATGGATCATGGAGTTCAGTGAGAATTCTTCAGCCGACTGGTCGGTGATCATACGAAAGGTGTCCGTGTACGGTTTGGGGATCGCGTGAATGGGCATGCAGTACATGCCTGGTAGCAGGCTAGGGCCGAATGTATCTGAGAAGCGACCTTTACTGAGCTCCGTGTCCCGCTGGTCGCGTAAGAATTGAGCTTCGTCGGGGTCCGCTGGAGAACCGAACGATGCGTCGAACGTGTGCGGATACACGTCAGGATGGGTATCGGCCCAGGGCCAGAATCCCTCTCGCAAGCCGCGGCATACCGAGAGCACAAAGGGTTGGTTTGGATGATCAGCAAGGATGGACTCGAAGTAGTCCACCTTGATAGGGGTGACGATCTTGAAGAGCGATGGGTTTTCTGCGATTGTTTTGGAAGCGATAGGGTCGTTGAGTTCGGAGAGAGGGATGGAAGGTAGAGGAATAGCATGTTCGGTCCAATCGGCGGCCGACTTCGAGAGCGCGGTTGGCGGCTCCCAAAGGTTGTGACGTAGATACTTAGGCCTCCCTATCCTTTCCGCCTCCCTTCTCGACACACTTTGCAGCCCCGTGCTCCTTGGAGCCACACTTCCGGCATTGATGGATGTATTTGCATTTACCGGCGGCGCTGGTGCAGGTTTTGTCGTTGAACCGGTTGCACAGCTCGTTGCGATTGCCTCCGCCCGATCCCGATCCTGACCCGGAACCTTTTTTGCTTCCGTCTGATCCACCGGCAAGTCGTCCCATGGAAGTACCGATGGATAACCAGAGGTTAGAGAAGAGGTGGATGTCGGTGAGCAAGTTCTGCTGCCCACCAGCGACGATGTTCCTGGCGGCGATGTCGTAGAGGATAATCCGCCCGTGGTAAGAGACTTGGACTGACGCGAACATACCCTCGATGTGCTTGGCCCAAGAATTAAGCTCCGATGTGCGCTCCTCGAATATGAACGTATAGGCCTCGACCGTATAACGCCACGCGAGGGACCAGTCTTGGGAAGTCGTAATTTTCTTTGCTGGCTCGGGTTTGGAAAAGCGGATCTCAGTGTCTCCCACGCGGCCAGACTCCTCTTTAGGAGGGATGATGGAGTGGATGGCCGAGAAGACGGAATGGAGGTTGACAGCGGTTCCTCGGATGACCGCGTCCCACTCGGGGAATCCTGGAGGGGCGGAACAACTGGACATAAGGCATCGCTTGACAAATACCGGGTCCTTCGCGAAGCGAGCGAGTATTTCCTGCGTGAGCTTGCATTGGGTGCGCTGGACCTGCTGCGCGACGGTTTCCTTTTTAAACCACGGCATGTCACTGACGGCGAGCTTTCTCTTCTTTCTCCCCCCGTCGTCGTTATCATCAGAGGAGATGGACTTCTCCCGCGCGCGGATGCGGGATTGCTCCTCGTTGAGGAATCTCTCGAGTTCCTGGTCATCGTCAGGTTCCCCCGGCTCCCGGGCGCCGTTGGGTTCTTCGGCACCGGGTGGTCTGAGTGCATTCTGTGCGAGCGCCGCCCCCGCTCCTTCTCCGCGTCGAGTGGCTGATTGGATTTCACGGTGAATGTCGTCAAGGGCAGAAAGGTACTCCTTGATGGCGAGCTCCTTCGCCACCTCGTCCCCTGCCGAGAAGCTAAGAATTTTGAAGACGGATAAGGAGGCCGCCCCTTTTTCAAGCTTCCCCTGCCGGAAGTCGTCAAGGATCGCTTCGACTTGTCTGGAGAGTTCGATCTGGAAACCCATGGTGGTGGACACGGCTCCCGTAGGCTGGGAAGGGAGAGTCGAGCTAGAAGCGGCTGAGGACCCATGGGATACAGGGGTGGCTGAAGGTCCCGGCCCGGGGAGCTGAGTCGTTCCAGCAGTGGAACGGGTTGAGACCCCTGGTCGCCCGGGTTCGCCATGAGGGGCTCCTGGGTTAGCAGATGGTCCTGCAGGGCGTCTGGAGGCCGCAGTCGATCCAGAAGCGACAGGTGGTTGCTGTGGGGGATCGTCTCCATGACCTGTCATACTACGTCTGACTTAGAAGGATTCTGACTTGAGTTGAGCAAGCGCGATGTATTTATGAACACGAAAAATAATCGGTGCCCTAAGTGAACGCGCTAAGCGAAGGCGTCAATACGAAAAATCCCTCGGGATAAAGAGAGAACCGTCTTACCTAGAGAAGGAAAGTCAATAAGAGAATCCCTGGGGAAGTCTCAATTGCCTTGCCCCTCTTCTAGGTGGGTACGGTCTCGTATTCGTAACATCCCCACGCGTGGTCAATGAGACCGCCGCCGAACAGTCTCGAAACGCGCGACGTTTCGTATGCGACTGTTTGAAACGCGCCGTGTCACCGGGGCACCCATTTTTAGAGGTCTATGAAGTATACCCCATGCTGTGACGTTGGTTTTAGCCTCCGAACCTTTGCCGGGCCGCCAGTCCGACATGTGGGACCTGAGGATATTATTAGGCGCTTCACCGGTGCAGACGTGTCCAATTCTCTGCCCTCGACGGTCTACACTCTTCTCATTAGCTCGGCGTTGACCCTGTCATTCTACTAGTGGAAATAGTGGCGCAGTGCTGATTCCTTCACTGGAACCACCATGCTACCACTCCAACTGCTTCCCGTGGCTTTGGCGGCAGTCGTCTGGGCGTTTCCCGTATTCGCTTCTCCCCCGACGTCCTCTAACGACCCATTCAAAGCCATCGCGGCACAGATTCCACGCAAACCGGATCTCCCGGTTTGCTGTCTCAAGCCCTTGCAGCCACTCGAGCCTTTGGAGGATGAGGTCCTGCTCTCGTTCGAAGAGTGGAAGCAGAAACAGTCTGTGCAGCAGGAAAAGGAACGGGCCAAGGAACGGGAAGCCGTTAATCGCTCTACCCCCAATATCAACGGAAAGGTGTCTGGGGATGGTGGCAATGGGAGCAATACGACAATCGTATACCAGGATATTCTGGGCACAGGAGAACTAGCGGACGTTGATGACCTATCTAAGTCATCGAAAGTGGAAGCCCCGCCACCGCAGGTTAAGGTGCCCATAATCGACCGCTACAACTACGCCAGTCTCGAGTGCTCTGCCCGCGTCCAGTTGTCACACCGCTCAGCCAAGTCCACATCCTCTATCCTATCGTCGAAACGCGACAGGTACATGCTCAGTCCATGTAATTCTCCAAAGAAGGAGAAGCAGTTCGTGGTAGTAGAGCTCTGCGAGGATATCAGGATCGACACCGTACAGCTGGCGAACTTTGAGTTCTTCAGTGGGATATTCAAGGACTTCCGCATTAGTGTTGCAAAAACTGAGATTACGAGGGAGGAAGCGTGGACCGACGCTGGCACATATCGAGCCAAGAACGTCCGTGGAGTACAGGTATGTCGAACCTGATGTGCAAATGACTCCTACTGAGCTTTCTCATTGCAGTCATTCCACCCGCCTGACTCTCTCCGCGACTTCTATCGCTACATTCGTATCGAGTTCCTCTCCCATTATGGAAACGAATATTATTGCCCGGTGTCCCTTCTGCGTGTTTATGGACTTACACATCTCGAGCAATGGAAAAGGGACACCTGGGAACAAGAGAGCCGAGAGAAGCTGGAGACCACCGTCAACGATAGCATTCACCAGACGTCGACACCGGCAGAGGCTGTGGTCGACCAGCCAATACCTGGGGATGCGCCAGAAGTCTTGACCGAAAGTCACGGTGCTACGACTGTTGCATCTTCGGCGAACCTATCATCCACCGGTCACGCTCCTGCAGATAGTAATGCTACCGAGAGCCCGGTGGCTATTCCTTTTGACACGAAGGACGCTGCTCCGACTTCAATTACTTTACTATCGGATTCACATCGTTCCCCTGTGTCTATTCAATCTCCTGTGGAACTCGCAATCCTATCCAAAACACCCGAAACCAAGCCAATTGCATCACCGTTGTCCGTATCGGCGGACAATCACACTCACGACTCCTTGCGTACGACGCGTTCCGTTCCTATTTCCTCATCCTCCGCCATGCCGCCATCGGCTACCAATATCTCATCCACGGCCCAGCAGTCAAATGTCTCATCAACACAAGTGGCATCATACAAATCACAGCCATCGGGCGCCATCTCCTTGAATGGCTCTAGCTCCTCGATCCCCAAGGCGGCGGCAACTAACGGGTCTCAGACGACCACTATAGTCAAGGCTGCGACAACTACAATTACTACCTCAATAGCACCTTCCGTGGTGGTATCTGTATCTGCGGCTCCCTCGCCTCATGTGACGACGGGAGGCGAATCCATCTATCGTACCATTATGAATCGCCTGACAGCACTCGAAGGAAACCATACCCTATATGCGCGCTATGTTGAGCAGCAGACGAGCGGCGTGCGGGAGCTCCTACGAAGAGTTGCCGAGGACGTTGGACGACTCGAGGGTATTGTGAGTTTTTCGCAACCCGTGCCCTCACGGTAATGTTCAAGTTCGGCGCGCTGAATGTCTGATAGGGCAGAGCACAAAGCCAAACATATCAGCGTACAGTTCGCGATTGGGAGAAGCGGCAACAGCAGTTGCAGATGGATTATGGCGAACTCATGGCACGTGTCGAGTATCTCTCTGACGAGGTATGCCCCTCACTCTTCGCAATGCTCCCTGAATCGGTTATAATGATGGCATCTTGTAGATTGTCCTAGAGAAACGCCTAGGCATCGCTCAGCTCTGTCTGCTTCTGGCTGTGCTCGTATTTATGGGTCTCACGCGCGGCTCCAGAGGCGACCAGCAGCCAGTGCAACTCAATAGGTCCATGAGGGAGTGGGGGAAACGCCATCTGAGCTTCAGCGGGGAGTGGACATCACGCTTCCGGAGCCGAGCGCGAAGTGGAAGTGATGGGCGCGATGTTCTCAAGCCGCATCCCCAGGCCGCACGGCCACTGCCCATAAATTTGGATCATGGTATGCCTACTTCCGTATTTTGCTTTTCAAAGAGGGTTCTGACTAGACGGGATAAGATAACGTGAAAGTCGCCTTCCCATCTACGGAGCGGGCACAAGAGAAGATGCCGCTAAAAGCCACGAGTATGAATACACGGTCGATATCAAGCGATGCGCGGGTTCAACCCTGGCCGAACCCACGGTCGCGCACCCCGTCCATGCGCAGCGGTACCCGCCAACATCAGCACGTCCCAAGACCGCCTTCGACTCCCACTCCATCGCATAGGCCGCGTTTGCAGCGCTCAAATTCGCAAGGCCTGGGCGGGTCGCCTACTGGAAGTGGCCCGGTGGTCCCGGGCTCGACACATAAAAGCGCCAGGAGATGGGCACGGACGGCGCATCTGCATGAGGTGAGGAACGGGGATGGGGACGCGAAGCGAAGGCGGGCAAGGGCGGAGGGGGAGAATGAGGTGGTGGATGTGTTTGCAACTGGTCCGTTTTGGGCGCGGAGGGAGAAAACGAAAGAGGAGAAGGAAAGAGATGGGAGTGATGGGGTTATGGTGGATGGGCTAGGGTCGCCGAGGAAGGGGGCTGAGGGGGGTGAGAGGCGGTCGAGGCCGGTTACGTTCAAGCCGCCAGAAGAGAGCGAGATCGATCAGTGGGTGGACACGGATACGGATTTTGAGGAAGGGGAGGGGGACTGGGATTTCAAGCCGGAGACGGGGACAGGGGGGCCTCCAATGGCTTTCTCTGCGGCTGGTAATGAACATTGACCTTCGTGCTTCCGGTTTTCTTTCCATTCAGTGTCGTTTTCGTCTCCACATACCACCTGCATTATCATTTCGAACAACTTCAACGCATACGCATATACGGATCACCCTCATGTAATTTATACATATCCCTTTTCGATGAGCCCAGAAACAACCGCAGTATTTGCAACATTGTTTCGGCGAGTGGGCAAACTGCCATTCCGCTATGGTGCACAGATCATAGGTGCAGCACGTAGTTGCTGCACCTATGCTTTGGATCGACTAAAGTGTCGGAGTCGAAGTCTGACGGTACATAACTTGTAAGCGCAAACGAGTTGTATTCTGTGCGTACTTGATTACTTTTGACTAGCTTGACCTTAAGACTGGGCTCTCGAAATAGTGTGTTTTCCAGTACTATATGCATGCTAGATCCGAATCAACGTCCCTAAGCCGATTTCGAAAGGAGTTGCCTATACATGGTATTTAGCTGCTCCTGGAAACGTTACCCTGTAGACCAGGAACTGGTTGTCGACGTCCAAGCCAGCGTTGAATGGAACATCAAGGGACACGCCGTCTGTGCTGATAAAGTCGTTGTCCGCCTACAACAGACATGTCAGCCTACTCCCTTATAATGGTTCATAAAGTCAGTACATACCGCGGTGAACAGGAAGAAGTCGTCAGGGTAGGCGGGTTCTCCTACTGAAGCCAAGACCAACGACTCCCACTTCGCGTCAACAAGCGTCTGGTCGTCCGGCTTGCCTGGAAACTCGGAGTGAGTTATCATCAGGCATCCAACAATACGCAAGGCTTACCATTATGAAGCCCGAAGCGTGCGAGGCCGTTGGTTTCTACGTAGCTGACAAACGAAAGGTAGGTTGCGGGCTTGATGCTGGAGACTAGTTTACCACCAGGCGCGACTGGCGTCGCAGGATCGTCATACTTCGTGCCATGGATGTCAGTGGCTCCCACAAGGGAGAAAAGTTCTGCTTGTCTGCAACAGAGTCATCATGATGAGAGCCCCCGGACGTTCCATGTGGATGCTCACTTGTACTTCGAGTTGGTATCATCACCCCCACGACCATCGCCATCCCTGGATAGTGCTAGGAACACACCAGGGCTCACGAAGTGAATCTCACTACAGCCCAGTGTGTTCCCTTTTGAGCTCAATGGAAGAGGGACGACCCATCTCCCACTAGAGATGGTCGAACGAGGGGGTCGGAAACATTATAGGCGACAAGGCGTGTATGGCGAGAGGTGCTTTTGTCACCGCCCCCGTCCTGGATTGTCGCTGATTGGAGCATTGCATACAAAATGTTGTTGGTTCGGTCAATGGTCAGGCCCTCGAAGCCTAGCCAACCGTCAAATCAAAAGCAACCCGCGAAGGAGGTTCCATGTATATGTACCTTTATTGCCCGCTCGGCCAGTCTTCGGGTCAGTGTCTGATGTAAACTGCAATGCGCCAGACGAGTCGCGCGGAAGAAATGCATTAGGTGGTTGGATCGTTTGAATCAGTTTCCCATCTGCTGAATATCGGTAGATGTAAGGTCCATACTCGTCGCTGATCCAAAATCTGCGAGCAAGCGCGGCTTGATCATGGGATTCTGGAAGGCAAGTAGGGAGGGATCCTTACGTTCCATCACTATTTGACACGATACCCTCCACGTCAAGGACGAGATGCGGGAGAGAGTTCGAGGCAATGGGAAGTTGAGGATCGGCAGTAAAAGTCTGCGGGAACCCATTCTGGGCCGCCCTGACTGCAGTAGGATCTAGTCCGCTGGTCTTGGTGTTGTTCCTCTCAAACTTCAATACCGTGTTCTTGTAGGTCAAGGCAAGGGTTTTCTGGGCCGCAGCGAAATTGAGATTTGCTGTTCCATAATACGGCGTGAAGACGAAGTCAATCTCATGTTGTCGGGCTTGATAGTCTATGGTCAGGCTCCTAAAACCAGCCCCCGATATGGCGAGGCGTAATTTGAGGGACTTGGGCAAGTGTTGAGTCCGTGGAAATTGTGAGGGCGTTTCAGCAGCCAATCAGATCAGAGGTGGTTTGTGTTGATCCTCGCCACACTGACGGTCTACTTTCCTACGACCGATGGTCAACCTATACCGATAACTACCCAGCGCTCTGGACACGAACTAAGGGAAGCCATCTCTCGAGAGTTATCTGTTAGAATGAGTACCGTATATAGACTGTAACAAGACAGAATAGACCTCAGTCCGATGTATAAGTGACTGTATTGATGATCATACCTGTAACAAGACAGAATAGACTACGGTATGATCAGTAAGGATAAGTAAGTGAGATAAGATAAAGTGGCTCACCCTCAGTCCGATGTATAAGTGACTGAGGGTGCCCGAGTACGTGCAGTAGGTATATATAGGTAAATGTATGATAAAGAGTCGTTTGTGTAAGTATGATAAAGAGACCGTGAATAAAGAGACGGTGTCCCTCAAATCCTAACACTCCTCCTCACCGCAAATACTCCTCCTCGCATGGAAACCTGGGGATCTATTGGAGACCGAGTAGAGAGCGAAGGCGATTGAATAGCGGCGCCGGTAGTGCTTTAGTGAATATGTCCGCGACGTTATTCTTGGTGTTAATGTATCGAATCGCGATTTCTTTGGACTGTACGCGTTCGCGCAAGAAGTGGTACTTTATGTCAACGTGTTTGACGCGCGCGTGGAGTAGGGGATCTTCTGATAGGTTGATCGCGGCGTTATTGTCGCACAGCATGGTGGTAGGCGTCTGTGTGATGTCGTGTCCAATGGCTTTGAGGAGCGCGCGAAGCCATATGCATTCTTGTGCGCTTTCGAACGCAGCCATGTACTCTGCCTCGCATGAGGAAGCCGCGACGGTCTTCTGCTTACGCGCTGCCCAGGATATCGCCCCTGATCCCATGTTCCACGCGTATCCTCCGATACTGCGCCGCGTATCCAAGCAATTCGCCCAGTCGGAATCGGTGAAGCCCAGTAATGATATGGTGCTATCCTTGCCGCCAAGGGTCAGTTTAAGATCGCGGGTACCTTTCAGGTAACGGACGAGGCGGATGGCCGCGTTCCAATGGATCTCGGTGTAGGAATCGACGTATTGGGTCAGTTGTTGAACAGCGTAGGATATATCTGGCCGCGTCGAGATCGCCAGATACAATAGGCATCCGACGAGTGATCGATATGGGATTCGGGATAGGGCTTCGCGTTCGTCGTCTGTAAGAGTGGCGCGATCTACGCGTCTTAGTTTGAGTCCGGGATCCATAGGTAGGGATAACGGTGTAGCGTCTTTTTGGCCGAATTGGGAAATGATTTTGTCGATGAGAGCGACCTGAGAGAGTTTGACGGATGAATTCTGATGGTCCCATTCGATCCCGATACCGACGACGAATCTTGGGGTCCCCAAGTCGGAAATGGTCCATACTTGGCGCATCTGATCCTTGAACCGATCGTTCTCGTCTTTGGAGCTAGCGATGGAGAGGAAATCGTCAACGTGTACGGCTGCGATGACGGTCCCAGTGTCAGTAGTTCGATAATAGATGCATGATTCGCACGCGAGACGAGTGAACCCCCACGAGATCATATTCTCGTTGAGGGTCTGGTTCCAAATCCTTCCACTCTGCTTCATCCCATATAATCCCCGCACCAATCTCCATACGCAATCTCCTTTTCCTTCCTCCTCGAATCCCTCCGGTTGTTCCATGTATTGTACTTCGTCGTCAGGTAGTAGTCCATATAAGAAGGCGGTTTTAACATCGATTTGTGTTGCGTTCCATCCTGGTTGCGAGGCCGCGAGGTGAAGCAATATGCGCCAGGATTCCATGCGCGCTGTAGGTGAGGTTGTTTTCGTGTAATCTTTCCCATAGATTTGCTCGTAGCCTTTGAATACCAAACGGACCTTAAACCTTACGGCTTTCCCGTTCTCGTCCCTCTTGATCTTGAATATCGGGCGACCTTTCCGGACCTTGTGGCCTTGTGGGACCTCTGATCTCGGAACGAGCTCGTAAACCCCCATATCCTTCAGTGATTTCAACTCATCTCGATACCCCTCCTCCCATTTCTTTGCATCTGCCGACTCTCTGGCTTCCCTCCACGACTTCGGCTCGTCCTCGAATTCCAGGGTTGTCGGATCTATGTCGCCGGTCTCCGCAATCGCGGCTAATAGGCGATCATGATCGAGATTACCTCCGATATGTGCGAGATCAGGAACAGGGTCCGCGTGATCGACGTCATCAGGGACTTGTGCCCGACGTTCCGTCCTCGCGGCCTTGACGCGTTCGGCGCTCTCTTTGGAGTCCTGCACGGCGCGCTGAAGTCGCGTTGGTTGAGGATTATTCGGATCTGCTTTCTCAGTTGGTTGAGGGACGCGTCCGGATCGGCGGGGCTCGATTGGAGGTTCGGGAGCATCTGGTTGGGGAACAATGTCGGCAATGGGGTCCGCTATAGCGTCGATAGGTGGATTAAAGTCCTCGTCATCATCGAATATAATGGGTTCGGCGGTAGACTCGTCGCGAATCTGGCTGGGTGTGACGGGATCATCGAGTTCCGATTCTGGGTTGATTGGTGTAGGGGGAGGATGTCCTTCATGGCTCTCGAGGAAGCGAACATGGTAAGTGCTGTAGACATGGCCCGACTTCTTATCGTAGCACCTATACTCTTTAGCCTTCGGGTTGTAGCTGATCAATATGCACTCGATAGAGCGCTCGTATATTTTTGGGTTGTGGCGGTTCTGGATGAGTACGAAGGCTTTGCATCCGATCTCGCGGATGTAAGAGTAATCGGGTTTACGGTTATGCCAAAGTTCGTACGGTGTGAGGCCTTTGAGTGATTTGGTCGGTGTCTTCTCGTGAAGGTGGCAGGCTGTCAGATAGAATTCTACCCACATGTTTGGCGGGCATTCAGCGGAGATGCGCATTGCGCGACCTTTATTCATGAGAGTTCGGTGCATTCGTTCGACGCGTCCCATGTGCGCTGAGGTGTAGGGGGCGCCGAACTGTTGATCCGTACCCGTGGATCGCAGCCATTCCTCCATTTGATGTCCCGAGAGCTCACCATCGTGCCCAGTACGATATGTCCCGACTTTTAAGCCGGTTTCGACTTCCCGTGCGCGTTCCCATGCCTGTAGTTCTCTAAACGTGTCGCTTTTCAGCTTGAGGGGTATTGACCATGGCTTATTTGAGTAGTCGTCAACCAGATTCATTATGTATCTGTAACCCTCGCGCGATTGTACAGGAGCAGGCCCTGTGAGATCTACCCAAACAATTCCCAGTCGCCTCGTCGCTCTATGCCCCGCCCCTTCCACCCGCATCTTTGGAACCGGAGTCTTGGTCTGCTTTCCAAGAATACAAGATTCACATTTGGGCGGTAGGATGGGGAAGGAAGAGGGCATACCTGCAACCGTGCCCGATTTCGCCATCTCTTTGAGCGTCTGGAAATTCGTGTGACCAAGGCGGCGATGCCATGTCAAGAGATCAGGTGCATGTTGAGTGGATAGGGCATGTTCGGCGGATACAGAGTGTAAGTTTAGCGAATATAGGCGGTTTGGCAGGAGTGATCCGCCGACGAGGAAGGCGCCGGTGGATTTATCGTAGATCTTTACCCCCTCGTCGTCGAAGCGCGAGAAGGTGTTGGCGTCAATGGATAGGGAACTGATGGAGACTAGGCGGACGGTGGAAGTGGGTGCATATAACGCGTTTGGTAGGTCGAGATATTTCCCTCTCGCTATGCGGAGGCGAATTCTGCCTATCCCGATGGCGGCGAGGGAGGATCCCCCGACGCCCCCGATGAAACGGGTTGGAATGGATTCCAGGTGCATGAAATCGTTAGGATCCATGCTGATGTAGACGGATGCGCCGGTGTCGGCGTAGAAGGGGAAATCTTCAGTGGATACAGGAGTGCGTTTGGTTTGTTGGAGTGTGGTCGCGGCGAGCGCGGACTCACTGGCGATCGTGGTGTGCTTGGACCAGTCGACAGATGTCTTGAGCTCCCCCCCAGCCGCCGCTAGCCAAGCAACGTCTGGAATAGAGGATGCGTTAGGGATGGGAGTGGACGCTAGGCCGGCGAATGCCTGCTTCGCGCCTTCAGTCGCGATCTCCTGGATAGAGCTTGGGTCGACATGCGCGATGTGCGTTTTGTTGTTGATAGTGAAGGGGACGGAGATTTTATTCGAGCCCGAACCTTCTGAGGATGACTTCCCAGCTCCCTTAGCGCGTCGCGCCGCAATCGACTCAGTAATGGTCTTCCCTTCCATTCCTCCTCCTTTCCTAACGCACCACTCCTTCTTATGTCCCTTGCAAGGTTTCCCGGCCGCGAAGCAGACGCTGCAGCAGATGTCGTGCGAGCCGTGGTTGTGTGAGTTGGAGGACTTAGCGGAGAGTGCGACATCCGACGTGTGCATTTGCTTCTTGCTGGAGATAAGGGTATCTTCGCTTTCAAGAACCCGGCGAATTTGCTCGGAGGTATATGGCTTGTCGGTGGTAGAGTCGGATAGAGCCCGGGAGATATTGGATTGGATGGACTCGAAGGATTTGTCGTTGAGACTGTTGAGCAGCGCGATACACTTGAACAGGTCCTCGGTGATGTTCCCCATCGCGAATGCGCGTTCGATCGTGCCGCAGATTTTAGTGGCGGTCGACGCGAGTGGCTCAGACAAAGAGCAGTACGTGGAGAGAGCGTCGCGGATGAGGGAGATTTGTTTCACGGGACCGGCGGATTTGCAACGCTTGGTAATGGTCTCGTAGCAGGATCTGGCGCCCTTCGTGTAGTCGATGAACTCCATCTCGGATTCGCCGACGGCCTGCTGTAGAGCGGCGACGGCTATGCGACTATTGGCGGTGTAGTTGCCATATGCGCGCGGTTCGTCCTTTGGGGAGGGAGGCCTCACGTAGGGTGCGATAAAGTAGCCGTCTAGATGGTTCATAGTAATGAAGAGCATGAAGTCGCGTTCCCACTTCTTGAAATCTCCTTTGTCCCGTTCGAGTTTATCACCCGAGAAGGAAGTTCGAACATGAAGTAGGGGGATAGTTGGATGTGTGGCATCGTTGTTGTTGCCTGGTTCGCCCATGATAGTGACGGTGATGATGAGGTGCGTAGAGAGGGTATGAGGACAAAGGACCTTTCCCTGTGGAAGTCGCGAGGCGCGTCGATGAGATTACGACGCGTTGATAAGATTGATTTGATCGGGGCGCGGCCCGAGATCAAAAATAGAACGGTACGGATTCTAAATGCTCGTGCACTAGAGTGTACGGCAATTGCCCATAACCTGTTAGAATGAGTACCGTATATAGACTGTAACAAGACAGAATAGACCTCAGTCCGATGTATAAGTGACTGTATTGATGATCATACCTGTAACAAGACAGAATAGACTACGGTATGATCAGTAAGGATAAGTAAGTGAGATAAGATAAAGTGGCTCACCCTCAGTCCGATGTATAAGTGACTGAGGGTGCCCGAGTACGTGCAGTAGGTATATATAGGTAAATGTATGATAAAGAGTCGTTTGTGTAAGTATGATAACGAGACCGTGAATAAAGAGACCGTGATCGAGCGACACTCACAAAGGGGTGTTTGCGGTGTCCCTCAAATCCTAACATTATCCGCGGAGCGCAAAGCCGCCGTCCGCAACGGCGATACTCGGATTGTGGTTACATCTGGTGCGTCGTGCAACTACTCCCCTCTCTATTTCCTTGCTCAATTAATATGTCTCCTACAGAACTCTCCGACGACTCTGACCTATCTGACACGCCGCCAGCGAATCTATACGCTTTCTTGCCGCCAGTCCCTGGCGCGGCCGCAGCCGCAGATGCAGCCGCAGCAAAACGGCAGGCCGATGTGTTAACGTTAATCCAGATGAAGAACCAGGAGGTGAGAGCTGCAAAGAACCACGTAAAGAACTGGGAGGAGGTGTACAACGACATGATGCAGGATCACAAGGGGAAGTTCGAGGTGCAGGGGAAGGAGATCGTGCAGCTCAAGGGGGTGCTCGAGGTGCAGGGGAAGGAGATCGGGGTGCAGGGGAAGGAGATCGCGCGGCTCCACGGGGTGATCGAGGTGCAGGGGAAGGAGATCGTGCGGCTTGAGGGGGTGATCGAGGTGCAGGGGAAGGAGATCGCGCAGCTCAATCGGAAGGTCGAGCGGCTTGAGGAGATCAATCAGTCCCAGGATGCTCGCTTCAACCGCCTTATGGAGGTCTTCAGTCAGCGCCACGACCTCGTCGGGGAGCGCGACCGGCAAATATCCAAGCAGACCAACCAGATCAAGACTCTCACGACATCGAAAGCGTCGATCGAGGCATGGGCGGAGCGCATCCAGTCGGCCCACGGTGAGCTCACAGACGAGTTCGAGGAGCAGACTCGGAAGCTCAACGCGGCGGTCGAGGAGCTGAGGCAGGCAAACGAAGCCCGGAACCCGGTACGTCGTGCACACCTCTGCCTGCGCTCGCCTCACCGCTGACATCCGTGTCCTCATCCAGCTCGATTTCATCGCCCTCCGCAACCTCGTCACCAAGGCGCAGGAACACCTTGCCGACGCCGCCGGGCTCGACACCGCCGGCAACTCCGCCTCCCTCAGGTGGCGCGAGACGCTCAGTGGTAACAAAACCGACACCCAGCGCCTGGATGACGCGAAGACTCTTCTTCAAAAACGCGTCAATCAAGTGCCAGCAGGCAGCGACAAGAAGAAGAAGGCCGAGACCGCACTGGCGCTCCTCGAGTCGGCGGGCGGCGCCCTCGTCGTGCAGTACCAGTCCACCATCCGGACCAAGGGAGACGAGGCCGCACACGGCCCGCTGTTGCACGCGGAGATGCAGGCCGTCGTCGAGCGTCATCTTGGGGACGAGAGGGCTGGGCTTCTCGCCCTCGTGGACTTTGTCTGTCGTGCGGAGTAGGTTTTTTTCTTCTTTACGCTGCTTTGATCAACATGCTGTCAAGTTGTCCTTGGATTTACGATACCTTGTACGATACTTTTTTCTTGTCAACTTTCACGCACACTAGGAGAAGCATTTGTTTTGGAACCTGGAATAGATTGGCCGCTTGTTCGTACGCTGAGTGCTATTACATGAGTATACTCGAGAAAAACCTCGGTCTTGCTGCTTCCAGCTTCTTCTCCGCGCCGCCCATGTATTGCTACAGAGTCCAGTAGCGTAGACATGTTATCGACTTCTTCGTGTGCTGCCGTACTAATCACTTATGGCACTGGAGGAATGGGGAAAGGTGGATTTGCGACGACCAAACCACCTCGATACTGATTGGCTACTGATCACATGATGAGAAAATCTATTTTTACAGATAAGGCATCAACACCCGCAGTGGGATAGAGTCGTCTTCACCATATCGACGGCTGGTTCTAGGAGCCTGGTCTATGGTCCCATCTCTGAGAAACAAGTGAGCACATGCAACGGGAAGATATTGAAAAGGTGCGTACACGTTGAACCCGCGATCTGGTGTCACGACAAAAGTTCCGATGAAGGTACCGGCGGATGCTTGCCTCCATGTGCCGAACTTGATGTCGATACCACTACCGATGCCACCTAGTGTATCTCCGGTTGTTTCCCGGAAGTTGTGCGGGATGAGACCGAAACCAACTAAGCCCTTGCATGGTGGAAAGTAAGTTTCACGGGCGACGCAAAATATTACTCCGGACCCCACACCTTGTTGACGTAGGTAACTCCGTTCAGTGCTAGAGAAACTGGAGATGCTGCAGCTCTCGCCCCATGGGCCGTCGCGGACCCTGCCGGAGATGAGTGAACGCCTTTCGCTAGCAGCAAGAGACAAAGAGCAAACGTTTGGGACGTTAGCATTGAGAGATCGCAAGGGGAGAGGATATGATGCATCGAGGCCGAAATTCAGGCTGATATAGACGCTCAGCATGGGTTCTGCGAGAATCACCTGGTAGTTGCGTTGCGTGAATGGCAGTCGCGTCGTCAAACGATGGATGAGAAGCACCGATAACTGATCTGTATCTGCCAGGTGATGGGGTGTATTCGACTTGACATTCCTTGATAGCTCCGTTGGGGCTGTTAAGAGACCCCTTGCCTTTTTTGCCATCGAGAAGCTTAACAAGGGTGATGCTTGCTGAAGGCCGTCCCTAAGGCCGAAGAGTTGACAAATGTAGCAGTATCGACATCGTACGCGTGGAGCCGTCATCGAACGTTCGCAGGGTGGCCGCAGTCACCACTGATGTTGAAATGGAAGGAAGATAAAGCATGGTACAAGGAAGGAATGGCGCAATTGGCGCCGAGTAGCAGCGATCTTTAGAGCTATTTTGGTCAACGTGGGTGGAAGTCTGTGGAAGTGCCCTTTTTTTTAAGCATCAAGATATTTTAAGAGTGCTCCGGCGCTTTCGACTTTTCTATCCAAAGAGCATATGATGTCTGTCATTTTCTTTGTGCAAAACGAGGAAAAATTTACAGGCCCTGTCGGGCCTTGGTTGCACCCGGCAATGTCACTCGGAACACCATGAACTGGTTGTCGACGTCCAAACCACCATCGAACGGAACGCCCAAAGCAACACCTTTGGTACTAAGAAAGTCGTTGTCGGACTACAAGATATTTAATTATAAGAAAGTGGACTAACACCTAAGAGAGGAAAAGCTTACAGCGGTGAAGAGGAAGTAATCATCTGGGTGGTCTGCCTCATTGACAGATCCCAGGGCGAAAGACTCCCATTTTGCATCAATAAGGGTTTGATCATTGGGTATACCTAGCATCAGGGCTCGTCAGTACACGAGTGAACAAAGACAGTGATCAGCTGTTAATTCCATACCATTGTGCAACCCCAATCTTGCGAGCTCAGCGGGGTCGAGGTAGTTGATGAAAGGAACATATGTCGCGGGCTTGATACTGGGGTCGAGAACACCGCCAGTAGCGATCGGGTGCGCCGGATCGTCGAACTTTGTACCGTGGATATCTGTCGCACCCACGATGGAGAACAGATCTGCTTGCCTGGAACGTGTCAGTATTGGTCATGCGACCCGACTCTACGGTCAACTCACTTATATCCAGAATTATCGTCACCACCACCTCTGCCGTCCCCATCTCTAGCAAGTGCCAAGAAGACGCCGGGGCTCACAAAGTGGATCTCGCTGCTCGCTTGCGTGTTTCCCTTGGAGCTCTGGGGGAGAGGAACCACCCATTCGCCAACGAGCTTGGGACGGAGGAGTGGATGGGAGACATCATAGGCGACGAGACGGGTATACCGAGAGGTACTCTTCGAGTCACCACCGTCTTGAATTGTGGCGGATTGGAGCATGGCATACAAAATTTGATTTTTATGGTCAAGCGTAAGATTCTCAAACCCTGCATAAATGAGGGTGATCAAAGATAGAAAACTTTTGGTTGAACTTCGGGAAGTATACCTTGGTTTCCATTACGACCAGTTTTGGGGACCGCCTCTGACGAGAAATTCAAGGCGCCTGAGGCATCACGAGGAAGGAAAGCATTGGGTGGCTGAATGGTCTGGATCAATTTCCCGTCCGATGAGAAGCGATAGATATATGGGCCGTATTCATCGCTGAGCCAGAAGCTGCAAAATAACATATGAATAAACTCCGTCGACTAGACTGAAATGACTAACGTTCCGTCAGGATTGGAGACAAGGCCTTCAGCGTCGACGGAGAGGTGTGGCTCGGCTATTGAGGCAATTGGCATTTCCGGGTCCAAGAAAGCCTTTGTTGAGGATCGAGACTGCTCTTTCCGCACAGCAAGGGGTGTAAGCCCAGACGTCTTTTTGTTTTCCCTTTCAGAATTCAAAATAGTCTTCCTGTAGCGAAGGCTAAGAGTATTCTGAGCAGCGACGAAACTGAGATTCGCCGTGTCGTAGTAGGGTGTTAGGGTAAAGTCGATTTCGTGATGACGGGATTGATAGTCAATGGTGCCATTTCTGAGCGATGCGAGCGTTGAGGAGGAATGAAGAGCTTCTAGACAGGGAATCCTCACATGTTGAAGCCGCGATCAGGCGAGACGACAAAGGTTCCTTGGAATTTTCCATTCGAGGCTTTGAAAGAGCCATACTTGATATCCATCGCGCTGCCAATTCCACCGAGAGTATCTCCTGTGGACTCCCTGAAGTCGGAAGGGATGAGTCCAAACCCAACAAGACCCTTCAAAATTATAGTCGTCAACAGCCGAATCACGATGACGACAAAAGATTCACGACGTACCTTGTTCACAAAAGTCTGTCCATTCAAAGTTACAGACTGGACTACGCGTGCGGCCGGCGTACCATCACCCGCAGCACCTGGCGCAGGCGATGCGCAAACCCAATTTGCCAGAAACAAGAAACCAACGGACGACGCCAGCGATGCCAACATGGGGATAGGTCACACGAGAAGAACAGAGTGAACCAATAAAGAATCCGAGGCTACTTATGTGGTCGTAGCGAACGTGCGCACGAAGCTGGCCTGATTGAGGGCAGGATCAGCCTCAATGTTGCAGTCAAAGAGGGCCCCGGGTGTGTATCAAGTCCTGTGAGATTTCCAGTCGCATGGCCGAGCTTTGTATGCCTTTACAAAAGCCATGCCATGTTGCTTTTCTGCTATCAATCACAGACTAGGACCGCAAATCAGCGACTAGCGCTATAAACAAAGCTATCAAAAATATGCAGAAGTAGGTGGCGACTGAGACTCAACGGCATGAATCACATCAATGCCAGCAATAGAGCTCATTGTGGTGCACGAGAACATTGAGGTCGGCAGTGTGAAAGGTAGTTGTAGAGCTAGCTGGGGATAAACGTGTGTTCGGGATGTACAAGGTGGCTTGATGCGACGGACGCTCCGCAAGCAAATAATGTCGACTCGAGCACGTTGGTGGCGGCCCGGGGCGGGAAGGAATCAACCAATCCATCATTGGGTGAATTCATCAGATAAGATAAGGAGTTCCACAACAACATGACGACCACAAAGCTGAGTACTGAGTACTGAGTACTGAGTAGCAGCGAGTTAGCCAGCAAAGACGAACCGACTAATATAGAGTTGCACAGTCTTATTCTCATAGATTCATATTATACGGCTACCGAAGCTAGGCATCTTGGAAACTACAAGTTTCGCAATGAAAAGCGGCCGTCGACTAGTACAACTATATCGAGGTCGGAAACTTTGACCTGCGCTCTTCCAGCAGTTTACACTCGAAGATGATCAAGAAGCCACTGGAACGCTGAAATGATAGCGACGAAGGGATGAACCCGGTCCACCGTTACTTGATCCTCTGAACAGGCTTACCTTTATCAATCCCTTCAAGATGCCCAGACTCGGAAACCAAGTACATGAAAAATGCGACTCGGTCATCATACTCAAGAAGAGTGCACCGTGAATTTCAATTTTTGACTCCAACGCGCCAATTATCGCTAGCGTACCTTTGCTGGATCGAACTCCAATTTTTCCTTCAACTCTTCCTCTTCGAACTCGAATTTGACTTCACCATCCAAGTCTGAGACGGACCTGGGCGCAATGATAACGATTGGTATCGTGATTATCTCGTCGTTCAGTAGGCTTTTCAGCTCTGATTTTGATGTATCAATATCTGCGAGGTCAACCACGTACACGATACCGTCAAAATCGCCATTTGAAAGATACCACCGCCAGTTCCGACGAGCTAGGGGGCGTAAAAGTCAGGGTATGTCGACTATCTGGATGGTCCTCGTACATACCGCCTTCGTTGCCGTCAGGGACTGTAGCTTCAATAGTCACATCCCCGAAGTCGAACTTCTCAGAAACTGTATGAGATCTTCCATATCAGTGAGGAGAACCATAAATACATTCGACTAACTGGAAAAGATAGTCACTGTGTTTGGTATGTATTCGCCAGTTTTGAGCGCATTGACTAGGGCCTGTTAATGAAGCCTGTCAATGGAAAAAACGAAGGAGGTGCGTGTTAAGCGTTGAAACCGCACAGTTTGTTCATAGACATTAGGTCCCCACAGCGAGACGTTTATCTTCTTTCCCAGTCCTGGTGGCGTGAGGTCAAGAAGTTTAGCAAGGCTCAGAGAAAAAAGGATCAACCAAGCTGCGTCAGAATCCAGTTGAACATTCGGGTCAGAACAAGGTGTAAATACTGGTCTCCGGAGATTCGCAAGAGATTCGACTTTCACATTATTAGATGTATCATCTTATCGTCATTTATTATCTTATCAGATAGGAAGACAGGAGAACTTCAGCAAGCTCAACAGGAGCAAAGGCGAACTTGCGATTCAGTCGGCCTCCGAATACCACGTCCAACTCTGGTGTGGATTGCAGTCGGAGGAGATCATCGTCCGCACCCACCATATCTGAACTCAAACAGGACAACCCGTACTATGACGAACTTGTCTGGCGGACCGCATTCGCGTCGCAAGTTGAGTCGCATACGCTCGTGGTCGATGATTATCGTACTTTACGGGAGCATCTCCTCAATGGCTCGTGGGATGATCGTGCCTTGGTCCCATATTTTATTTTGTTACGTACACTCAGCTTTTCATGGGACTCCATGTGTATTATTATCTTGCCCCAAATATACGCGAGCTACATTTTGACTAACACAACCCCCACTTGTCCATAATAATTATTTAAACCGTCACTAATACCCCTTACGCATTCAAATCGCACTTCCCAGCGTTCAACGCACACCACGAAGGCTGCAAGTTGATCGCCTTGACGCCACGCTGCTGAAGGCGGAACGCAAGGTCATGCAGCCTCGGGAGCGCTTTGCCAACGTCGCCGCCGGGGCCTGACCAGAACAGCTACAATTCGTTGACGCATCAGGAAGAGTGGAGGTAGAGAGGAAGGAAAAAGGGACGAACCTCGGCGGAGGACGCGGCGCGTGGCCAGACGACGGGGTCGAGGTTTGACGGGCCGGACTGTTCGGTCCAAAGGAGGTGTTGCCCTACAGCAGATCCTCTCAGTGAGAGTCAGCGAGGACAGGGCATGGCGTCGGCATACCTCCAAGAACAAGCTTGCTCTGCTCGGCGGTCAGGTTCGCAGTCGGGTCGAAGGAGTAAGACTGGACAAAAACGAAATAAGCGTGTGTGATGGAGCGATGGATAGACAGGCACGTACCTTCTGCCACGTCTTGAAAGGGTCACACCAGCTGTTGCCCAAGACGTTCTGTCCGACCCAGCCGCCACCGCCGCAGTCGAGGTAGAAGTAGTCAGAGGCAGCGTGGATGAGTTTGTGCCCCTTCGCTGCGACGGAGGCGACGTGCTCAGAGGAGATCCAGACCCTATCGCGAGGTTAGAAGGGCCGGGATCAGAATGCGACAGACAATAACGTACAAGGCGATGGTATCGTTGGCGAGGGTGACAGGATGGTCGATAACCATCTCTTCCCAGACAACAGCTCTCTTGCCGACCTCTCTCAGGCCCTTGTGGGTGGCCTGTGTAAATGTATCCAGAGCCTGTTCCAGGGTCTTCTTCTGAGCAGCTATGGTACGAGGGCGCATTAATGGGCCTATGTCACCCAAAACGATCTTCACGCAGTTGACTCACCAAGGTCAGTCTGGGTAGCAGCATCCTTATCATAGCAGTTCGCGTTGAGCTCGTCACCGCCGGTGCTGAAGAGCTTCGAGGGGAACATGGAGGCAGCGGCTTTGAGAAGGGAGGTGGTAAAGTTGGTGGTTGAGGGCGATGCAAGGCGGAGCTGGCCTGCAGGAGGTTCTGGATAGTTTATAAGAGGTAAGTTGATGCAAGGGACCTATAATGGACGCGTTATGCACCGTTGGCAAACTGGGTCCAGGGGGACGCCTCGAAGCACGCGATGTGCTCGGGGTGAGTCTTTGCGATGACCGAGGTATGGCCTGGGGTATCGATCTCCGCCATGACGTCGATGCCACGCTATTAAGGAGGGCTGAGTAATTTTGTCGGAGGAAGAAACGCGTAGACATACTGCAGCTGCATACTGAACGATGTCCTTCACGTCGCTGGGGGTGTACACCTGGGAGGCGGAATAGGCACCATTTTTGGAAAGTTCGGTGAAGCCTGGGACGACCAGTGGGAAAGATTGGGAGTCCACGACATGCCAGTGAAGTGTGTTGATCTAGGGGCGCGTCAATTCGTGTTCCATAGGTGAAATCGTGGTAAATTACCTTGACCCAACTCATAGCATCGAGGGTACGTTTGATGTCTGCGACAGGGAAGCTACAAAGTGTGAGGGACCGCGCAGGCTCATAGACAAAAAGAACGTACAAATTCCTGGCGGTATCCAACATAAGCCCACGGTAAGGCTGCTCGGTGGTCAGAAACGGTCACGGGGCCTTGAGAGAGTGGTTGACAACGCACATAAGCAGGAGAATCGACGATGTCGAAGGGCGCCTCGAGTGTATAGGTCGTGCCATCCCAGTCATACCAGAGTTGGCCGAAGGTCGTCAGACCACGGAATAGACCCAAAGTGGAGTTGGCCGTCAAGGACGCGGCGGATCCATCCGCGGGTATAGTGAGCGTGTAGCCCTCGACACGGGACTCGATGTCGACGATGGCTTCTTCGGAAATGCTCTTAGCTTTGCCTTTGCTTGACAGGCTGAGCGTGAGCGAGCTAAGCGTCTTCGCGCCGCGAATGACTTTTGCCGAGGATGCTCCGCGGTCGGGGACAAGGGCTTGCAGCTTATCATTATGCAACTGGTCGGAGGCACGGGCGACGGCAGCTACGAGATCCTGAGGGGCATGGTCGACGCCAGAAAGCTTGATCGAGAAAGAGGGTGAAAGACGCAGGGGCGTGGTTCCCGTGGTGTATTGACGCGGTACAGGCCAAACGGCGAGGGTTGGCGACACTGCGAGGAGGACAGATAGCGCAACGAGGGGCAACATCTCGGCGACAAGGAACGTCGTGTTTCAATCGGGGAGCTTTTAAGGAGTAATGGCTGGCAGCCGATTAGTACGTCAGCAAGTGATGCATGGAGGTCGGGGGCAACCAGGGGGCTTGAACCATATGCTTATCAGGTTGCCATGTGATGGCCCTGCCTAATAGATGGCCCCATTGGCCGATGTATTCCTGTCTGAAGGTGGTACGCGCTGTGTCTGTTGGGATCGCGGTCATGAGGGCTGCTGCTCATGTGTCACTGTGAGTCGGGGAGGGAGAGCGGATCAGTGCCAAGAATATAAAATTATGATAATGGAATTGGTATTGGAGGATAGCAGAGGGCGGATACAACGTCTCAGGCCGCAGCTTACCGCAGCACCCCTATCTCTGGTGCTTGGGCGGGAGGTGCTTGCGGAGTGCTTGCGGTACTGGGTGCTACCGCTGAGCCGAGACGGGTTCAGTTGTTTGGCAGCGCCAACAAAGACAAACAAAAATTGTTGCGCGTGACCCTGAAAATACTTTGGCCTCAAAACTTTTATCTGGTACACCAACATTGTTGCTCACTTTACGAATCGACTGCTCTTCGTATAAAGGTGTCTTCTGCCGTATTCCTGACCATACCACTCATACTGATTGCTTTATTTCAGTGACACAAAGCCGGGGAATTCGTTCTGCTTCGTGATCTAGACTCGTTAAAAGATGGCATCCTGCAGTGTTATTCATGACCCACTGTCCATCAACCTACGGCGACAGACTACAGCCCTGCTGTCGACCGTTCCACACTCATCAAAATACGCGTCGGATTTGCTCAGTGCTACATCTACAAAAGAATTATTGGCAACCCTATCCCGGCTCCTCGAGTTACCAGCCTTCACCCTAACCATCGCAACTCTCTATCGCCCCATCCTCTTCGATCTTTGTGCGCGATGGTTGGAGGACCAAGAAAATTCAGAAGACCAATTGGTGGCGTTGTGTCTTCTGCTAGAAAATCATGAGGAGTTGTTCCCGTATGTCGTTGCCTTATCTCGTTTTTCCACCTGCTGACAGAGCTCCAGGATGCTATACCGGATATTGACGACACCCACATTTGCTGAAGGGCCATTGGCCTTCATAAATACCACCCCCTCTCCTCTTTCCATTGATGTGTATCGCCTTCAGCGTCTGCTCCTCACCTACTACCGGATCCTCAGGGCGAATCGCGAACTACCGAAATTGCTTATCTGGTCACTATCTCCATTATCAAATCTAATATGGACTCCTCACCTAGACAATGGTGTCCGACTTCTTGCTATACGTTGTTATGCCCTCCAGAGCGGCATGGGAGAGGCAGAACGGGAAGTGATGGAAAAAGAGGTTCTTGGGGAGCCATATGGGGTCGATTGCCAGATGGAATATGGGACGGATGTAGATGGAAGCAGAAAAGAGGTGGATGGGTGGATTATGCCTGTGATTGAATTACAGCGCGTCAAGGACACACGAGAAAAAATTGCCCAGGAGGACCATGGCTACTACGATGTGGGCGAAGGAGAATCATTTTCGCCAATCCAACCCTCAGAGCTCAGGTACTGTCGCATCTTCCCTGTATCAAATAACTCTACTTATCGTCTTTCTAGCTCACATATTGTCAACATACATGGTGTCTTCCTTCTCCGAACACCTGGCCACCTTGGCATCCCAACTTCTCACCTGATACCCACCCCGACTGCGGTCAAAGGCCTTCAGTCACTCGCCTTCCACATATCTCTTCGTCTTCCCACCCTCATTACATCGCCTCCCTCGTCTGGAAAATCACTTTTGCTCTCCCACCTCGCCGAGCGTATCCACCCAGGCGTCAAAAACCAAATTGTCACGATCCATCTGGCTGATACATCATTGGACCCCCGGGCCCTTCTTGGGTCTTATGTGTCTTCACCAACACAGCCAGGAACGTTTGAGTGGAGAGAAGGTGTTCTTGTCAGAGCCATGCGGGAAGGCAAGTGGGTTGTCTTCGAGGACGTAGACCGAGGAAGCAACGAAGTCCTCGGCGTGATTAAGCCCCTCGTCGAGTCTCTCAAGCTGGGTAAATGGATCGGCGGCCGTGCATCCCTTCGGGTTCCAAGTCGCGGACGTGTTGTTGCTGCCGATAGCTTTGCGCTGTTCGCAACGAGGTCAATCTTACCGTCGAGGAATGGGACTTTCACAGCCCCTGTGTTCTTTGGAGCACACAAATTCCACGAGGTGGTCATATCTTCTCCGACACCAGAGGAGTTACGTACCATCCTGGACTCGCGTTTCCCTCGATTGGCGGGCAGTGCGACGCTTGCTCTCATCCGTCTCTGGGACTCTGTCAAAGCTCTCGGCTCCGCTGCATCAACGCGCGACATCGGTCTCCGCGAGCTCGAAAAATTCTGCATCCGCGTCCAGAGGCTCCTCCCGTCCTCCCGCCAACCCATGGACATGGACATGGACACCGGTATCCCCCTCTCCTCCATCTTCCCCAACCCCACTCTCCGCGAAGACATGTACCTCGAAGCCCGCGACGTCTTCTTCGGTGCCGGCACCCTCACCGCCAGCGCCCGCGCCCACTTCGACGCCATCGCGCACGTCATCGCAGACCACCTCGGCCTCGACCCCGACCGTCGCGCCTGGGTGCTCTCCGGTCGCACGCCCCACTTTGATTTGGAGAAGGACGTCAATGGCACGGTCACCGCTGCACGTATAGGGCGCACACATCTTCCGGCCCGGCAGACGAAGATGGGGATTAAGCAGCCTGTGTTGAGGCCTTTCGCGATGCATAGGCCGGCGGTGTTGTTGCTTTCACGGATCGCGACGGCTGTGGCGCTGGCGGAGCCGGTTCTTCTTACCGGTGAGACGGGAACGGGGAAGACTAGTGTCGTGACGCACTTGGCGGGGGTGCTGAGGCGGCCCTTGATTTCGTTGAATTTGTCGCACCAAACGGAGTCGTCGGATTTGTTGGGTGGGTTTAAGCCGGTGGACGCGAGGGTGCCGGGGGCGGCGCTGCAGCAGAGGTTTTTGGATCTGTTTGGGGGGACGTTTAGTCGGAGGAAGAATGAGAAGTTTGAGGTGGAGGTTAGGAAGGCAGTTGGGGAGGGGAAGTGGAAGAGGGTGGTGGGGTTGTGGAAGGAAAGTAGTCGGTTGGCAAGGGAAAGGATACAGGCTAAGGGAGTTGTGGATCAGAGGTGCGTACCGTTTTTTTTCGGTGATGGAGACGATATTGATTGTGTTTTACAGGGAGGATATGGAAAAGGAGGCGCCAAGGAAAAGAAGGAAGGTTGAAGACGCTGGGCTTAATGTGTCGGCTGGGAGTTGGGCCACATTCGTCCGTGATGTCGAGGAGTTCGAGGTTCAGCATGTACTGGGCAAAGGGAAGTTTGCGTTTGGCTTCGTTGAGGGTCCGCTGGTAAAGGCGTTGAGGTCTGGTGACTGGTGAGTATTTCGAACCTTATTGCCTCAAAGTCAACATGCTCAACAATTATTCAGGGTCCTTCTCGACGAAATCAACCTTGCGAGTCCAGAGACGCTCGAATGCATATCTGGCTTACTCCACGGTCCGACTGCATCGATCACTCTCACCGAACAAGGCTCCCTCGAACCTATTCCTCGGCATCCCGACTTTCGTCTCTTTGCTTGCATGAATCCAGCGACAGACGTTGGGAAGAAAGATCTTCCTCCCAATATTCGTTCACGGTTCACCGAGATCGATGTTCCTCCGCCAGATGCGGACAAAGATACTCTGCTCAGCATCGTCAGCCAGTACATAGGCGCCAACGCTGTGGGTGACAAAGGGGCCATCATGAACGTTGCAGAGTTCTACGCTGCTGTCAAAGACCTCGCTGAGAAGCGTCAGATTGCAGACGGCTCCAACCACCGGCCGCACTACAGCATGCGCACACTTGCCCGTGCCCTCACCTTCGCATCCGACACAGCGAGCATGTTTGGTCTTCGACGAGCGATCTGGGAGGGATGTTTGATGGCCTTCACGATGGTCCTTGATGCGCCAAGTGCAGAGCTCGTTACGACCCTGGCTCAGAAGCATCTCCTGGCTGGTGTGAAAAATCCACGATCCATGTTGACCAAGGAGCCGCAAGTCCCCCACTCCCGCTCTGCGGAGGAGTTCATCAAATTCGGCCCCTTTTATCTCGAGAGAGGACCTTTGTTGGAAGACCCAGTAGACGAGTACATCATGACGCCGTCGGTGGAAACCAAACTCATTGATCTGGCGAGGATAATACTCACTCGGAGATTCCCTATCTTGATCGAAGGCCCGACCTCGAGCGGAAAGACCAGTTCAGTCGAGTACCTTGCCAAACGTACTGGACATCAGTTCATCCGCATCAACAACCACGAGCACACCGATATCCAAGAATATATCGGCTCTTATGTCTCAGATCCCCAGACTGGGAAGCTTGTATTCAGGGATGGGCTGCTAGTTCGTGCCCTTCGTAATGGCGACTGGATCGTGCTCGATGAGCTCAACTTGGCCCCAACGGACGTTCTGGAAGCTCTCAATCGGCTGCTCGATGACAATCGCGAGCTCGTCATCCCTGAAACTCAGGAGGTCGTCAAGCCCCATCCTCATTTCATGCTCTTCGCCACGCAAAATCCTCCTGGGCTGTATGCAGGGCGGAAGGTCCTGTCGCGAGCATTCCGCAACCGTTTCCTAGAAGTCCATTTCGAAGACGTGCCCCAGATCGAGCTGGAAACTATCCTTTGCCAGCGATGCCAAATCGCTCCGTCCTACGGGAAACGCATCGTTAGCGTCTTCCACGAACTCCAGAAGCGGCGTCAATCCAGTCGGGTGTTTGAGAGTAAACAGGGATTCGCTACGCTCCGTGACCTCTTCCGGTGGGCAGGCAGGGATGCAGTTGGGTATCAGGAACTGGCGGAGAATGGATACATGCTGTTGGCGGAACGTGCTCGGCGCGAGGATGATAAAGTGGTGGTGAAGGAGGTGATCGAATCCATCATGAATGTGAAGATCGATGAGGGTGTCATGTACAACATCCACAGACCTGATGTTGATGTTGCGTCGTTCCTTGGTTGCCCTCTGCCCACGTCCTCCGATGTCATCTGGACCAATGCGATGCAGCGGCTCTTCACGCTGGTTTCTAGGGCTCTCCGATTCAATGAGCCTGTTCTGCTTGTTGGAGAGACCGGAGCTGGTAAGACATCGGTGTGCCAGGTTTTTGCGGATAGCACTTCTCAGCGCCTTCACGGGCTGAATTGTCATCAAAATACGGAGACTGCTGATCTCATTGGTGGCCTTCGACCGCTTCGCAATCGCAGCACGAGGGAAGCTGAGGTTTTCAGGGAAACGTTGGGTCTTGCACGATCTTGGAATCCCCGACATTCCTAAGTCATTCGATGGTCTCGCCACCGCCTTGAACAGGGTTTTCAAGACCGCCTCCTTGTCTTCGGAATACCAATCTCGCATCCAAGTCGTCCAGACCAAGCTACTGCAGCTTCAGTCCATCTTTGAATGGCATGACGGACCCCTTGTCGAGGCCATGCGCAACGGAGACGTCTTCCTCCTCGACGAAATCTCGCTCGCGGATGACTCCGTGTTGGAGCGCCTTAATAGCGTTCTCGAGCCGGGCAGGACGATCGTACTTGCCGAAAAGGGAGGCGGAGATGAGTTCGTGCACCCTGCCATCAGGGCCCACGACCACTTCAAACTCATTGCCACCATGAATCCCGGTGGTGATTACGGGAAGAAGGAGCTTTCGCCTGCTTTACGCAATCGGTTCACGGAAATCTGGGTTCCGCGTGTTGAGGATCGATACGATTTGGAGTTGATTGTGGGGAATCTCTGGAAGCATGAGGCTCTGAAGCAGTATACTGTGCCTCTGCTCGATTTTGTGGAGTGGCTCTGCTCTCGTGTTGGCGATCGCTCTTTGTTGAGCTTACGAGATATTCTGGTGCGTTTAAACTTTGGGAATTTCCTTGCCGCGCGTCGTGACTGACTGGCTTGACTTCCCTTTCTTACAGGCTTGGGTAATTTTCACTAACTCTGCATATCGAACCGAGAGTCCGGACGGTATACCCGCAGATGAGCTATTCGTGCGTATTGCACTTATTTCTCTTCAAATGCATACTTACCAGACCATCTTTAGCACCATGCCGCTCACATGACGTTCCTTGACGGCCTTGGTTCGCTCCCACAACTATCGGGCTACAGCAGAGAGGGCCTCCAGCAACTCAAAGACGATGCAATGTCGAGGCTGATGGATATTATTCCTCTCGTTGATCGAGATACCCTGTTCGCGGTCATCCCCTCCTACGACCCATCTGCGTCTATTCAATTCGGGTCGTTCTCGATCCCTAAGGGACCTAAAGGAACGGCTGCCCATGTCTTCAATCTTCAGGCTCCGACCACCCAAGACAATGCCATGCGTGTTGTCAGAGCTTGCCAAGTCTCGAAACCAATCCTTCTCGAAGGCAGTCCAGGCGTTGGGAAAACGAGTCTCGTCACAGCGCTTGCCAACATATCTGGACATGAATTATGTCGAATCAATCTTTCAGATCAGACGGATCTCATTGATTTGTTCGGGTCCGACCTCCCCGTAGAAGGTGGAGGTCCGGGGGAGTTTGCTTGGAAAGACGCGGAATTCTTGAAGGCGTTGCAGGATGGCCATTGGGTTCTTCTCGACGAGATGAATCTTGCACCCCAGGCTGTTCTTGAGGGACTCAACGCAATCCTTGATCATCGAGGAACAGTTTATATACCCGAACTTGGCCGTTCTTTCATTAAGCATCCCTCTTTCCGGATCTTCGCGGCCCAGAATCCTCTCAATCAGGGCGGCGGACGCAAAGGACTCCCAAAGTCCTTCGTCAATCGGTTTACCAAGGTCTATGTAGAGGAGTTATCGCCCAGTGACCTCCTCATGGTCTGTCAGCACATATTCCCCGACCTCGACGTGACCGTGATTCGAGACATGATTTCGTACAACATGCAGCTTCAGTTGGCAGTCGGCATGCAGCGTAGATTCGCCAGAGAGGGAAGCCCGTGGGAATTCAACCTGCGCGATGTGATTCGCTGGGGTACCCTCCTTCGTGCTCCCACTTCACCCCTCCATCCCTCTGAACATCTTCGCACTATCTACCTCCATCGCTTCCGGACCGAAGAGGATCGCAACCAAGCTCGTTTGTTGTTCGATGGAGTGTTTTCGACTACCACAAAACCATCCGGAGATTCCCCTCATCTAACGATATCTCCTCGCTACATGCAAGTGGGCCACTTCCTTACCCAGCGCAGAAACATGGCCCCTCTGTCGCCGGCGGGGCGCGTCCTGAAGATGCAGCTACCAGTACTGGAATCCATCGGACATTGCGTCTCCCAATCTTGGCTCGCCATCCTAACAGGTCAAAGGAACAGCGGAAAGACTGAGGTAGTGCGGGTCCTGGCGCATTTCACGGGCAACACACTTCAAGAAATTTCCATCAACAGTGCTACGGACGCCATGGATATTCTAGGCAGTTTTGAACAGGTAGACCTAAACGGACACGCTCTAGCTTTGGTAGACGATGTGCTATCCCTCTTGGACGACCAATTTCGGTCAACTACGGGCTCAAAAATCCATCAAAATCAAGTGCACAGGTTGCGGAAGGCTAGGGAAGCGCCGACTCCCCTGCACGCTTTACTTCAGATGGCTTCCGAAAGTCTCGCGGAGATCCGGCTCCTCAATAACACGTTGACACTACAGGGTAAGATTGACAGCCTTCTTGCCACTCCTGACGCCGTTGGTCGTTTCGAATGGGTCGACGGTCCACTAGTTCAAGCAATGAAACATGGACACTGGCTACTCATGGACAGTGCCAACCTTTGTAATCCATCTGTTCTTGATCGTCTCAATTCTCTCTGCGAGCAAGATGGTGTCCTGACTCTCAGCGAACGCGGTTATGTTGACGGCAGCGTGGAAGTGCTGAAACCGCACCCCAATTTCCGCCTGTTCATGACAGTCGATCCCCAGTACGGTGAACTATCCCGGGCCATGCGCAATAGAGGAATCGAAATATCTCTCATTTCGATACCTACTGCTGACGACCCGATGATTCTCTCTGACTACCAACGATTGCCATTGTCATCTTCGATGCTCAGCGACCCGAAGACACGGAGCCTAGCTTTCGAAGGCGCGCGCAGAGGTTTACACAGAGAAGATGCAACAGCTCCATCGTCATTATCGACTTCAGGACGATCTCTGGATCAAGATTCTGGCCTCTCGAGTTTGGTCGACCAAGCGCCGATGATTATGGTTTCTTCCTTAAGGTCCTCTGACTTGACAGATGCCCACCTCTTTTTCATCGCTCGCACTGCGGCACCTGCTCATCTTCCACCCTTCAACCGCCTGCTGGAAAGCCTGCCCCAGAACTCCAAAACAGCAAGTCTCAACCGCGTACAAAGCCTTCTCAGCATACTCCCCGATCGCTGCGTCGCTGGAGTTCTCGTACGTCTACGCGAAGCATATTCTCTGTCATTGGCGTTACCTTCAGACCTTGTGCTTACTCAGGTCAGCTGACTTTTCTTTTGCCGAGGACCTTATGTTAATCTTAATGTGCTGTCCCATCCACATGTATACCTTTTACACATGAATATAGCCCATGGATTTTTACCTAACTGCCCTGCCATGCGTCGATAAGAAACTTGAATCGAATATTCCCTCCGCACATCGCATCGTTCTGCAAGCATTGGATCTCGCCGTAGCATTATTCTTGGACGAGGAAGATCAAGCCAATACCCCAGGCGCAGTAAAAGGCGCCGAGAAGAATGAGAGACAGAACCGAGCCTTGAAAGATATCGCATCCGTACTATCCGCCATCTACGCTGTGGGTCATAGCACACTCGACTCCTTCACGGTTGACAGTGATAGCAGAGCGTCCAAATTGGTGAGTCATTCATTCGTTGATTGTCATATACTCGCTCATCCCTTGTTAGGATGATCTCAGACGTTCGTCGTTGCTTCTGGGTTATGGCCGTCGCCTCCGCAGGATTACTGCAACCGCCTTCGATTTCTCGGCTCTTCAAGCTACCTGTCGATGGATCGTCGATACAGTTGAAAACAGCCCCGCCGCTTTCTCAGCTGTAGCTCGCCAAGCTCGGGCATTGAGAGATACCATTTCTCTCTCTACTGGTCTGGGGCTGATTGAAATTTGGTCATCACTCTTTCTCGACAGACCGCTTATTACATCATCAGGCCGTCTAGACGTTGTTCTAGATTGCACTGCGCGCCTGCCTGGCAAAGAGGTCCAAGGTACGTTCTCAGTGCTTACTCTTCCCATGATACGTATCTTAATAAGTTGAGTAGGTCTTCGGCAACAAGCCTTCAACTTCATAGCCTTACAGACCTTGCCCATCAGCCTTTCTGAGCATATGAGTTCAACTCTGCTGAATCTTCAAGCAGATCTTGAATCGGTAGGTGTTGTACCATCTCGAACTCAAGCATTTGGATACCAACAGATGATATTCCAGCATCTTCTCCAGCAAATCATAGATGATGACCAGGAAGAACGAAAGGTCGACCCATCTTTGCTTATCGCAGAGCTTGGGACTTTCCGCCTGCTTCCCGACATAGAGGTACGAACCTTCGCAAGTGGTCAGCGACATCACGCTCACATCGTTCAGGCATCAACGAATTTGCTTTCGGAGATTATCGAAGTAATCTGTAGTGGACATGGCGGCTTGCTTCGGATGGTATCATACCAGCATCTTCTGTGGACCCTACAGGCGGGGAAGAGTAAGTCAACAACAATTATTTTGTTGATCTCGAGATTTTAACCTTCTGGTAGACACCGTTCCCATCATCGCCCAGACGCAGATCCAATGGCTGAATTCACTTTGGGACATTCCGTCTTCGAATGGGGTAAGCTTTTCTTTCTCCCTCCTCGGATTTTATCTGAACGCCAATTTAGCTGCTGAACGGGCCATCTATGCTGCTTCGACCAACTCAACTGTTGGCAACCGTTTCAGCCTGGTAACAGCCTTTACCTCTCACAAAGTCGTCCGTGGCTAATATCTATATAGTGACTGGACACAGAAGCCTTTACTTTCTTTTGAAGATTACGAAAGGGACATACGTCGTCATTCACGTCTAGTTTTCTTGCAATCCGAGAACCTGGTTGCGCGCGTAGAAGAACTTGGGAGCCTTCTTCATCAGTCTATCAAATTGGTTAGTGACCGCCCCTCTCCCTAAGATGACAGTCTCATTCTATGTTTACAGGTCACAAGCTGTTTCTCAGCGTCCTTCCCGGCCGAGACCTACGACGCCATTTGTCAACTACAACCTCAATCAGTGATGGAGTTGGCTTCAGCGGCAACTGTGCTCTCGACATTGTTAACGCAATCGAGCAACGAGCCCTTCAAACGGGCGGTCAAACAGCACCTCAACCCATCATTGCAACGCTTGTGCGTCGAAAGCACTCGGGAACGATCAATCGCGGATCTAGGATTTTGTTGGATTGCCGTGGGCAGCCTCGTTCTGGATCTCGTGGTGCCTGATGCTCCAGTCGACCCCGTGGCAATCCAAAATTGCACCACGGAGCGATGGCGCGAGGAGGAGAACTCTTTACAGATACAATTAAATCTGCACCAAATGCAGGAAGAGCTCACGACTGGCAATGACCATAACGAACTTATCGACCACCTCAAGCTCAATCTGGATAACGTCTCCAGAGATCTTTTAAATGCACCATCTCTTCCTCTTCGAAACGACATTTCTCGGCTTCGTATGTTTTGGTCGGAAGTGTCCCAGTTCCAGGTCCACGTTCTATCGAAGGTCCACGAGCTACTTGGCCTGCTTGAATCGAGGCATGAGAGCGCAAAATCGCGTGAAGAAGTTCTGCAGCAATCAATAGCTGGATTCTGTCAGCGGCTCAACACGGTCTATGTGGAATATGCGGATCTGGGCACCCCGCTGCAGCTGGCTATACATTACGTGCGCATGGGTCTGCGGTTAGTTACACACTCTGCCTTCCACGCAACTCCTTCCGCGACATCGCAGGTGGCATCCGCACTCATCGCATTTCCGTCAGTCCGTAGCTCTGCTGCTGTGTGTGCAGATGCTGGGACGGCAGTACCACCGGAAGTGCCACCATTCCGCCGCTTGCTCCTCACGATATCTGCTATGGCAATGGAGAAGTCGCTCGGAGTCGTTGGAACGGACGTCGTCGAAGTGGCTTACGGGCAGGCCCTTCGGCTTTGGCTCATCGACCGCGCAAAAGAGAAAGAAGCGGATATGGCGGCTTCATCACTATATCGACGCAAAAACCTGGATCATGAAGATATTGGAGAAGCCGAGATGGAAGAAAAAGAGTTCCTTGCCTTGTTTCCTTCATTTGAGGGTGCTTTAGACCCCGAAAGCAATGCTCCTGCCGCGAAACCATCCCAGACTTCCCTTCTCGTATCACCAACCGAAATCGTTCAACTGGCTTCGCTGCACCATGCCATGTTCGGAACAGAAAGCCCCGCCACTGACACTACAAACTTCAACAATATCCGCAAGTCCATTCTGACATCCTTGGTATCCTCCGCATCGCCATCACTTCCTGACACGCTGGACAATGAAAGCCTTCCATTCCAATTCGACCTTTTACGCGATCGACTTTCTAAACTGGAGAAAGCGCCCATCATTGGAGGGAACACGTATAATTTCTATGCAGACCCAAACGTAGCCGAAGTGAAGAAAGCGGCTACTGTCGTCTCAACTCTCAAAAGTCGATTGGAGGCTCTCATACAGGAGTGGCCCGATCAGATGGTGCTTCAACATCTGAAAGGTCGCTGTGACGTCGTCTTGGGGCTCGACCTTCATAGCCCTATTGCGAAAATACTTTCTGCTCTCGAGCAACTCTTGTTGCAGACAGAAGATTGGGAAATCTATGCGAATCGGCAGAATACACTCAAGGCATATCAACAGGGTCTAATCGGGCTCATAGTGGAATGGCGACGTCTGGAACTGTCCTGCTGGCAGGTGTTATTGGAATCCCAACACAAGGCATTCACGGAAGGAGTTGCTGAGTGGTGGTTTAGATTATACGATGCGACTATTCGCGGTCCTTTGGACGCTTGCGAACGAGAGGCGGCCGAAGATTCGCAAGACTTGGACCGATATCTGGAGACTTTGATCCCACTTCTAGATGACTTCATCCGGAAAAGCCCTCTCGGCGAATTCGAAGCGCGGATGCGTCTCCTCTATAGTTTCGAAATCTACGTCCAACATCTCTGCAGCCGAAAAATAGATCATCAGCGGTCCACACTGGATCGCGTCCGCCGCATCTTGAACTCGACGAGACGCTATTATGATCTCTTCTCTGTTCAAATATCCAATCATTTATCGGAGCAGCGCGGGGTCCTAGAGAAAGAGATCCGAGGATTCATCAAGCTGGCGAGCTGGAGGGATATAAACGTCCAGGCACTCAAGGCTAGTGCCCAGCGCACCCATCACCAACTTTACAAAATCATTCGGAAATTCCGTGACGTTCTTAGACAACCCATCTCGGAGCGACTACACCCTCAACAAGCAGATGCCCCAGAGACGAAACACCTACGTCTCGAGACCGTAGCTATGATTTCCTCCTCTTCCTATTCCCTTCCCAATGGCGAATTTGGCATCGGATCGTCTGATCACCTACTCAAATTGCCCCAGACTTTCACCAAGTTCAATTCCTTCATCGCCACTCGCCTCCGATCCTTCATACATTCCAAATCTGCACACATCGTGGACAATCTCGCCGTGGATATCATAGTGTCTGCGAAGGAGCTCGCGGCACTTTCGGTGCCCACTAGTGTACCCGCGGAAAAACGAGGAAAGCAGCAAAAGGCGATTCTGGTCCGGAAGAGGAAGGCATGGAGTGACCTCTTGAAAGAGCTGAAACAGGCCGGCTTTGCAGCGAACATCAAACCCGATGTGCTCCGCCGTATTACAGATGCACGATGGCTCAGGGAGCAACCGACCATGCGTGATATTGATGACCCAGCCATGTCAACACAGAAGGGCGAGGACTACTTTGCTCGTCTCTGTGGTCTACTCCCAGATCTACGGTCCTCATTATCAACCCATCACTCGGATCTAACGACCCGTGAGCTCCAAAGAGGAATCATGCTGCTCGAATCTGGGTTTAACATGGGTATTGATTTGCGATCACGGTAAGTGTCCAGATCCTCTATCTTACACCACGTTTTGACAAAGTTTGCAGCCTGGCAATCGTGCTGGAGAAATTACACAAACTAGAGAATATAGGCACGCGCTTACACATGCTACGCTCCAAGTCGGAGACGTTGGTGTCTGCTTCAAACCTCGTCGATCATGTGCAGTCCGTCAAGAATGTCCTCTGCCGGCTCTCGAACTCGCTGCAAGAAATTCTGGATGGCATACATACCTACAACTCTCTTCAACCCAGGACAATGGCACCTGATTCGCTGATCCAGGAATTAAGCGCTGTCCGCGAGTTGACATCCCAGTTGCAAGATCGTCTCGTATCCGTATCAGATCGTACGAAGCTCACCTCCACACCAGTTTTGTTGAAAGGTACGTTTTTTCTCTTCCGACTACCTCTGATCGTTACTCAATTGCTTTCATGTAGATGAGCACGAAACCCTTGTCGAGGTCCTCGGGCATTTCTCTGATCTGTCTAGCAAACTGCGCCTCTGGGCAAAACGTCACTCTAGACTGAAGTATCTGTTCGGACCCGTCGACGAGTGGCTGAACACTCAAAACATACCTCCTCTTGGACCGCCTCCAACCACCATTCCCACAAGTAACGGAACTATTGACACGCTCATCAACACTTTCCTCGTTACTGTACAAACCTTGATGTCGAAATGTCCCGAAGCGACCCCTGATGCCGACGAAGAAAGCAACGAACAGTTCATCCTCAAAGATTATCGAGTGGTTCGCGACTTCACTCACCTCCTCAACATTGATGTGATCACCTCTGGGTTGGACAACGCGCTCCTCCACCTGATTGCCCACCCCGACAGCAGAGAGCAGAATCTGCAGCGCATATTGCCTTTCCTCAGCGCTTATCTAGGGCTCGTCAAGGACCAGTTGGCGACGCACAGCCAGTGGACGAAAGCCGTCTTCAAACTGGATTTTGTCTTATGCTCTGTGATGAGCACCCTCTCGAAGCAAGGGTTCTGCCAACCCCCCGAGGTCGACGAAAACCAGGACGGCGGCGATACCTCGGAGGCGACGGGTGGGGTAGGATTAGGTGAAGGTTCGGGCACGGAGAATGTCAGCAAAGAGATCGAGGACGAAAGCCAAGTCGAAGGACTTCAGGGTGATGATGCGCAGGAAAAAGAGCCGAGGAACGAGCAGGATGATGGGGAAGCAATAGAAATGAGTGAGGACTTCGGCGGTGACATGGAGGATGTGCCGGACACAGGATCTCAAGACGAAGCTGAGTCAGATAACGAAAGCGACGTGGAACCGGAGGAGAAACTAGGCGACCTCGATCCATCCGATCCATCGGCGGTTGACGAGAAGCTGTGGGGGGAAGAAAAGGGGCCAGAGGATGGAAAGGAGGATGACAGGACGGACAAGGATCGTTCCGGGGAGAAGTCTGGGGAGTCCGAGGTTGTTGCGAAAGAGGGGAAGGATACGACTCAGTCGAAGGAGAAGGTTGAGAGAGATAAGGAAGCGGCTGAAGAGAAGGAACCTGGTGCGGAGGATGAGCCAATGCCGGAGCCTGGGGAAGAGGAGGAGGAAGACGCAAACAACGCGGACGCTAGCGGGGCTCCCATGGAAGACTTCGTTCCAGACGCCAACACCTTGGATTTACCGGAGAACATGGACTTGGGTGGGGATGAAATGGAATTGGGAGGAGAGGATATACCGGAGGACATGGAGGGGGATGATGAAGAGCCTGTAGACGACAAGATGGAAGAGGCAGAGTCTGAGCAAGAAAGAGGTGATGCGCCGACGGAGCAGTGGGGAGCGGAGGATCAGCTTCCCGAAGAAATACCTGAGCCGATGGATCAAGACCAGGAGCCAGAGGTTCCCGGTCAACCTCAAGAAACTGATGGTGACGACAAAGCTCCGGAGGACGAGGACGACGTGCAAGGTGAAGAAGCCGTCGCTCGGCCCGACGTGTCCACGGGCGATGGTATGGCTTCATCCGAGGAACAAGCTCCGGAACGGGGCGAAACTGCAGCTAGTGGGCAGGCGGGCAGTTCTGAAGGTGCAGCAGGGAAAGATACTGCTTCAGATAGCCAGGCCAAAGACAAGGAAGGGTACGTGATATCTGATGTTCGTTTGCTTCCGTTATTGATGTCTGCCAAAGCTTGCCAGAAGCAAATCAACCTTCCGTAGATGCTCCCAACGCTGAATCGCAAGCTGCGGGCGCGGCCTCCTCAGGCGCTCAAGAGGGTCAGATGCCATCCCAGCCCGAAAACCAATCATCCACAAATCCATTGCGAAGTCTTGGAGATGCGTTGAAGGAGATACGACAGAGATTTGACGACATCATAAGTGGAGAGCAAAAGGACGTGCCCCGAGAAAGGATGGGTGACGTCGATGCTCCCTCACAGGTCGAATATCTCCAACCAGACGACGCAGACCATGACATGGAAGCTTTGGGCCCTGCTGGGGAAGAACAGGTCGCGAAGCTTAATGAGTTGAAGCTCGTCGACGGCGGTGAACAAACCGGTGACGCAGCGCCTATGGACATCGACCTGCCTTTGGATCTCGAAGAGCACCAGAAGCTGCCTCAGGATGGCGGGCCACAAGGAGAGCCAACTTCTTCCGAAGAACACGGCGATATCGAAGGCGCGATCTTACAAAACGCGCGCCCAGTCATCGATGCCGCGCTCGCATCAGAAGCCTCGATGCGGAAGGCTGATTTGGACATGGAGGAGGATGAAGGAGAAGCTGTTGAGGTGGAACTACGGAGCTGGCAAACCCATGGCTTCCCGGACGCCGCCGCGGAGAGAATATGGCGCCTGTACGAGTCGCTCACCCACGACCTCGCGTACGCTCTGTGCGAACAACTGCGGCTCATTCTGGAACCTACCCTTGCAACCCGACTAAAGGGAGACTATCGCACCGGCAAGCGTCTCAACATGAAGAAGATCATCTCTTACATTGCGAGCGACTACACCAAAGACAAAATATGGTTACGCCGCACCAGACCGAGTCAGCGGGAATACCAGGTGTTGATCGCCATCGATGATTCACGTTCCATGGCTGAGTCGCACTCCATCCATTTGGCCTATCAGACCCTTGCTCTGGTCTCCAAAGCCCTCGGTCGACTTGAGGCTGGCGACATCGCCGTTGCCAAGTTCGGCGAAACTATCGACATCCTCCACGGCTTTGATGAAGGTCCCTTCACGGACCAGTCTGGCATCAAGGTCATGAGCGCGTTCCGTTTCAACCAGAAGGCGACCAATGTTCTTTCGCTCGTGGAGACGAGCCTGAAGGTCCTCGAGAAGGCTCGAGAGCGACGTTCCATGAGCTCCGCGACTGCGGCCGACCTATGGCAACTGCAATTCATCATCTCTGATGGAATGTGTCAAGATCACGAACATCTTCGCACTGTTCTCAGGAAGGCGGAGGAACAGAGAGTGATGATCGTGTTCCTGATCATCGACTCACTCCATACCACAGCCGGCAATGTTTCGGGTTCGAATACAGCTCAGTCAGGCTCGCACCAAGGATCGATTTTAACCATGGATAAGGCGGAATTCAAAACTGTGGATGGTCGTATGGAGCTGCAACTGCAGAAATATCTGGACTCCTTCCCATTCGAGTATTACGTGGTGTTGAGGAATGTCGAGGCGCTGCCAGATGTTTTGGCGAGTACATTGAAGCAGTTCTTCGAACGTATATCAGAAGAGTAGTATATAAGTAGTAGAATGTAAAAAAAGATTAGCAAACTGGGTATCCCATTCTTAAAGCATGTCAATACACCACGAACCTTCAAGTGGACGAGTGGCAGGCTGTGGCAGGCCAACTCACGGGCGGAATTTGAAATGGCGCCTCTTGCCTCTCTTGTTACGACCAAAGAGAAAGATATAACCATTCGACCAGTCCTCCTCGTAATTGATGAACTGAACTCCACTTGGGTCCAGGACCGCCCAATTTCACTACACAGAGTCCCAGGATGCCCTTGCAGCGGCTCGCACTACGCACTGTGGCGGATGCAAGTAGACATATTGCATCTGTACGTTTTCCTTCGCAGTCATCCTTTTCTTCAGCTCTCCTAGTAAATCGATGCAGATGCAAATCTCCTACAGCGTTCGCTCCAAAGGACCCCCCTTTCGCTACATAAAAGCAGTCAAGAATCAGGTGCAGAATTAGGCGACTTGAAACGCGTATGCTGCGCCTATCTCGGGGGCATCGGATTCGTGTTCGACTTCTCTGCATTTGCACGAACATTTTATCGAATGGATACTGTCGAAACTTCTATACTTCGCCCCAACAGCGTGCTGGGTTTCACACTTGTCCACGAAGAGGAGTGGTTACCTCCTGCACGGGAAGACTACGCTGAGAGGACGCTGTTGAGTTATGATGTGTAATATATTGCCTAATGGTTCTGCCAGGACTGCGGGTGTCGTAAGTACATACTTATAGCTCAGATGAAATCTCTCATTCTCACCGGCCTTCTTCACCGTCCATTTCATCAAGGCGACGATTGACAGGCGTGATCACGCCTCATTGCAATTGACATCTTTGGTCACTGATTCTCTATTTATGCAACTGTCTCTCTTCGGCATCGGTTCCTCCACACTGAAATGCCCAGGGTCAAACACAGTGCAGGACGCCGCCGGTCCTGGACGCGACGCCCACTTCTACTGAATGCACTTGCCTGGTAACCTTCAGACCATATCACGCTAATCGTCATTACTACCGAAGACTACGAAATAATCAGTTGTGAACAGCTCTCATAATCTCTAATGCGAGTGAAGGGATGTTCTGATGTGTTCTTGCTACGGTCCGCGTTCCTGTTGCTCAGCGAAATAGAAGCCCACTCCATCATGATCTCCTGGCGCACTGATAGACTGTCACAGTTGGGACCTCACGCGCAAAAATGGCCGATCCTTTGATGTCGCATCTTCGTGGTGACGTATAAATACTATGGGTCATTGGTCATTCTTAGGGATAACAACCAGTCCGTTCGGCTAGCTAGCATACCAGCATCCCATGTTTACTGCGTCGGAACGCGCTCTGCTCCGAGGTATTGGCCCGGTAATTTATTACAACTTTATCTTCGTGGCTCCAACTACCGCGCTTTATGGTATGATTTTTTATTTCATCAATTCTGCTTGAACAGGAATCTTCACCAGGCTTATTCATGCTGCTATTCTCGTTATCTACATATATTCTTCTGTTAGTGTTGCAGAATTTCTATGATACTACATCTCCCACTCACTTATTGGCAGTCAACGGGGCCTTAGTGCCAGACCGACCCGATTCTGGCTGATTACGACATCCACCAGCTTCCTGCTCACAACGACGTATTGGTGTTGCCTCCTTACAGTCTACACAATTCAAATCCAGGGAGCTCTGATTACTTCGGCTGGGACACTGGACCATGCAGTAATAGCTGGAGTCAGCAACAGGATCGCTGGGCCAGAACTAGTCCAAGCTTGGATTACCCAGACATTGGTGCGTTGATCTCGTCACAAGCTGAGAGCGGTACTGTTTGACGGACGTCTCCATCCCGTTAGTTCATCATCAGCGATGGTGTTGTGCTATGGAGAACCTGGGCATTATATTCGGAACGAAGATGGACGTTCCTTGCCCCATGTGCTCTCTTTGTTGGAACAATCGGTATATTTTTGAATCTTGATATATTGCGTCTTGGCTGAGGAGTACCTCTTAGCCACATCTCTTACATATCTTGTGCTACAGTCCAATGTCTCCGCCATTATTAACAACGGCCGGGGAAACGCTGGTGACCTACAATTGACAACTACCCGCCTGTTCACCGCATCATTGGCTCTTTCTCTGGCGAGCAATCTTACCTCCACTCTCTTAATTCTTTACAAGCTATGGTGAGCAGATTTATCGTGCATGTGCTGGTTACCTTTTGAATTTGATCAGGAGCTACCTTCGATTTTGTCGAAAGATGGGACTAAAATCAAGGTCAACATCACCGGTGCACAGGGTCATGGTTGTTCTCGTCGAATCTGGATTTACTTATTTCGTGATACAGGTATGTATATCCTTTCCTCCTAGGAACGACCGCAAGGCTAAGAAATTTTCACAGGCGTTCACTTTTATCCTGTCCTTCATCCAAAACACCAAGATTACAGCCGCCACTGTTGTGAGTGGAACACTTCAATCGATCCTGACTATGGGCACAGTATGTTTCAGCTTTATGAACCTTTGTACTTTGCTGAAGATGCGCCCATCCTCTGTAGGCAATGTATCCATCCATAATTGTTGTCCTTGTCAGCGAACAGCGTTCAATGGCAGAAACGTTCAACGGTTTCAGCATTGAACTCAAGAACGATGGAACTGCTGACCCCGAAAGTATGGCTGAAGATCACGACGCAGAGTCTCCCCAACCAGATTCTGCGTCCCTTATCTTTACTCCAACCATGGTGCGGGATGAACCATTCGGGGATAATCCTGGTACCAGAGGATCAGGTAGTGCGGAAGAAAAAAGAGGTATGACCGAGAAGACAGGTAATAATGAACGAAAACATATCCAAGAGATACAGAGGTAAAAAATGTATTTATCTACCAAGAGATCGGGGTGAATATAGAGCTGTCCAGCGGGTATCCTATAACGGCGGAGGGGCGCCGCTGTACAAGCAGGTAGCTCGATGGTCGTCGGTAGGCGATCATGGCGGGCCTTGGTGACTTCCTAATTAGATATTGTTGGCGTTCACGGCTTTGGCTGAGTCTTCACATTCATACGGATATATTTGTCGCGTCGAGTTTCTTGGAGAGTAGCTAACAATATTGTTCATGGACGTACCTCAGCCGCCGCGGCATCATCTCGCCAGGGCCTAATCAAGTAGTGTTTGCGGTCGATTTGTCGACATTTGGCTGTAAACGGACGTGTAAACACCCTTCCCCGAAGGTCGCCACCATCCAACAACCACCCAGTACATACAGGGTTCAACGTCAACACTCTCTGGTCTCTTCCCATCTGCGTGGAGCTCGGAAATATGTCATCCTCCAGCCTCTTGCATGGAAAGTCTAGGACCCCCTCAAACAAGTCCCAGCACATTGAAGAGGAGGAGGAAGGTCTTCTGTCTGGTGTTCCTGTCGAAGGCGTGAAGGAAGATATCGACCTCGATACTCCCAACCAGTGGTCAAGGACAAAGATTATCGGAACAGCCACCTTCTTCATCGCCCTCCTCGTCTCAGGTGCATTCGTTCGGAGGATGCTTCGAGGTCCTGTCGTGCAATCAACGCACAGTATGTGGTATAACGGCGGCGAACTACTCTCGAACGGTACCCATGAATACAGGCGCACTGTTCTCATAGTCTCTATCGATGGCCTAAGGTTCGATTCCACGAGACGGCAGTACTTCATCTGCTAATGACGTAATCATAGAGCAGACTACTTGGACCGTGGGCTGACACCCAACCTCCTCCATATCAGCGAGAATGGGCTCCGGGCGAAGTCCATGAGGCCCATTTTTCCAGTGAGTTGCGTTCATACGTGATTGCGCATGAGCTAATCAGAAAGATTGAGTAGACACTAACATTTCCGTGAGTCACCTTTATCATGGCATGTAAACGCGTCTAATCCAAGCCTGTGACGCTTCTAGTAATCACTGGGCGCTAATGTATGCACGCACCACCGTTGTTTCTTAACAACTGATACCAATGTCAGCTTAACAGGACCGGACTACACGCCGAGTCCCATGGGATCGTGGCCAATGTTCGCGTTTTCGTACCTATACTGGAATTGCTGGTCTAAACTCTACCCGTCTGCAGAACTTTTGGGATCCCAAGTTACAAAGCACGTTCCATTATAATCGAATTGAATCATGTTGGAATCCTGATTGGTGGTTTGGAGAACCGGTGAGTCAGATAATCTCGTGTCTGTAACCTTCATACCTCTAACCTACTCATTCAAGATGTGGGAAACTGCAGGGAAAGCGGGACTCATTACAGCCAACCTCATGTGGTCAGTGAGCTGACCTAGGTCAATTTATGCACGAACCTCACAAGTTTCCAGGCCGGGTCCACCGAAGACGAGCTCAGGCGCTAGCTCGACATACTTCGTTCCTTGGAGAGATCACGTTCCTCTCAGTGAGAAACTTGACCAGCTTGTCGGCTGGATTGATCTTCCCATCGAGTTGAGGCCGCAGCTTATCATGGGTACGTCTCGTATTGTTTCAAGGCTTACATTCTCATTGATTTTCACGGTCATTCAGCCTACGAACCCTCCTTGGATCAAGCTGGCCATGCCACTGGGCCAATGTCTGCCAGAGTTAACGTCAGCGCTCTCACTTAAACATCACAGAACTCGTAAACTTAACTATATCATGCAGAAAACTCTTGCACAAGTCGACAATTTTGCGAAAGACCTGCAGCTCGCGCTGCACGCGCGCAACCTCACTGATATCGTCGACATCGTCTTCGTGAGTGATCACGGCATGACCGACACCAGCCATCCCGAGCTTGTCTATATGGACGATATCCTCGGCGAAGAGGGGCTGAACATGATCGAGCACGAGGACGGGTGGCCATCCATGGGCCTCCGGTTCCGCGCTTCGGCGAACGTCACACACTACCTAGACCTGCTCCTGAAGGCTGCCGACCAAAACCCAGAGAAGTTCGATGTGTACACGCACGAGACGATGCCCGAAAGGTACCACTTCTCACACAGCGAGCGCGTCGCACCTGTGTACGTTGTGCCGAAGATTGGATACGTGCTGACCACCAAAGCGGAGGGTGATGTCGGCATGAGCAAGGGGGTGAGTATTTGTTGTCGCCTCTGTGAGAGGACATACTAATCCTGACCTCTTCAGAACCACGGATATGACAATAACGAGCTTTCCATGCATGCAATGTTTATTGCACATGGGCCGTTCACCACGGATGTCAAAGCTTTGCACCAGTCCGGCAGTAGACCCAAGGACCATTGGCATTCGACGGAGAGTAATACCTATATCATGGAGCGCTTCCCCAACGTTGAGGTCTACAACCTCGTCACAAGGTTGCTGGGGATTGAGGAGTTCGCTGCGCCCAACAACGGCAGCATCGGATTCTGGGATAAATATCTATGATACGTCATTCTCTTTTACGTTTTCTGGACAGGGAAGGGCCCTAGACATATTTATTTACCTTTCTTCATTGCAAATGTATATGTTCATAATACCCATAATATCGTGTAATATAATCATGCAGGCTCGATGCTGATAATTGTACATTGTGAAAAAGGCTTCGGAATTCCAGATTGTACAGAAAAGAAGATATCGAGAAAATTACGAGAATCGATTCAGGAGCAGCCGATACGCAGGACAATAAGAAAAGGTAGGCATGAATTCTTTCACTGGAGGCAGATCAGTGACCATCAGCGTCAAACACCATTTGATGGTTCCCTCGTCCAACAGCGATGTGGCTACCGTCGGCGGTTGGTACATATGCTTCTTCAGGGAGACCAGACTCGTCGAGTCCTTCAGCAGCCTCGATGATCTCGTATAGGCGGGACGCGACTTCGGGAGGGGGAACACGACCGCTGAGGATATCCACAGCGGGCACGGGCGAGCCGTAGAAGTCGCGGTTGGCGTCTTTGCGCTCAATGAGGACGGTTCCCTCCAGCGACATGCCCGCAAACAGACCTATTACGGATTAAAAAGTCAATTTCACTGGTTAAAGGCTCCAAGGCACAAGGACCCACGCACCCTTAGACTTGGAGTACGAGAACATAGGCGCTGGATGCGCTAGCGATGCCTGCACACTTCCGCCAGTGCCAATCGGGCCTGCAGCCGCGCTGATGTTTCCTCCGATCGTCACGTTGCCGCCGAGGGAGAATGCCTTGACGGCGTCTTCGCTGTTGAGCACGATAACGAAATCGGTGATGTCTGCACCGATTTGGAGACCCCATCCTAGGCCGCCCGTGGCGATACATGAGGGTGCGGACCAGGAGCCGTCGGGGAGGCGTGCGATAACGATTCCGGAGCCGGCTTTGCCTGAGAAGACGAAGCCAGCTTTGATGACTTGGAACACAGCGAGACCTAGCGAAATGAGTTCATGAGACCTCATGTATGACTTATAATCTGAAGAAATGGATCGTTTCGTACCTCGAGCTCCTTGTAGGACGGCTTTGGGGATGGAGTTCAACGCTGATTCTGGTCGTTCAGGATCGGCTGGTTCATTGTCAAGGGTAAACAAAACTAGATGAAATGCAATGAACCTTTGTGATGCGACGCACCCAGGAAGCTGTCTAGGATCTTCGCTGCCTTCTCTGCCTCTCCCGGGAGAGAGAACCCTTGCACGAAGTCTCTCGACCCGCTTGCCACCTTCGTCGAACTTGACTGTACGAAAGCGCTTGCTTGGACGCCAGCCTTCTGGGCGCCTTTGCGGAACTTATCAAGCATTGACATAGCGTTTACTCGAGATGGGTTTAGATCGTAAGTCGTGTTCGTGTGGGTCGTTCGGAAAACAGGATGATAGCAGAATGAGGGAGACAAGTGTCTTCAGGAGCACCGCCTATATGGTTACGTCACGCGCATGAGTCACACCACAGTTTGCGCGCCTGTCATTCCTCCTATGTAATGCTACACCGCCATTTGGTCCCCATGTTGCCAACAGCTGTGACCCGATTTGTGGCCAGGGAAACGTGACACATAGGAACCCATTCGGTTCCAGCTAGATTCCAGGTCCGCAACGCACTAATAGGGTCCTGTCCCCAGCTTTTGTGTCCGCCAGCTGGCGAAATCTCCTGGAAACCAGCTAATCCGTCACCCTATGGCGTGCTATATCCCAGAAAGCAGCGAGATATTTTTCGGGTAGGGTACACCGGCTGTGATCTTGGTAGACATATGTATATTGCTGGCCCAAACATTGTTCTGAATTCACTCGGGCTGGGCATGGAAGAAAGGGTGTAAATGTGTCGTATTTCATCAACTACTTAAACATTTAATACAGGCAGTGACTAGCTATAGCAGAATGTAGGGGTATGTAGGGTGCAACGACATGGCACTATAGGTATGATCCCGAGCTGATATGAACCCTTCTCGCAACTTCTAAACCGCCATCCTCGAGACAACCCCCGAACTCCTACCAACCTAATCCAGTGCACGAAGAGTCCTAAAACTATATGAAAATGAGCCCAAGTTGGATGAAAATGACAGGAGACGTACCAGCAGGCCCGGAATATGTTTTGGAAGTAAAAGCTTTACAACCTATGTAAGACAGAAGTCAACAGTTTGCTACAGCAAAACAGATGAGACTTACCGGTCGTATCAAGGCAAGTTACGAGATTGAGAGACAGGCGACGAGATGAGGGGGCCGGGCAAGATCGACAATGCTACCGACTTGAACCTTGCCACGTATATATTGGTGTAATTGAAACGGAGCTTGAATGGACTTGTAAGAATTTTAATTTTGATAATCGCACACGAGTTCGAGGTCATCGCTGAAGTCAAACTCTGACCAAACTTTGAGTCTACCTTACGGGCAAGGATCGAAGTCGTTGGAGGCTTTCTATACTATACATTCATACATACTGAAATTGGTTCGTCAAAAGTTGTTTTACGAGGTTGTGATAATCGTCGCATGGGGCTGCATTGCCCACAGTCCTGGGAACACCAGCCAACCAGCGGCATTTCCAGCTGCGGGCCATGTTTGAGTATTGCAGAGGCTGGGTAAATAGGGTGGCAGGCACCTGTCGCCCCAGCATCAGCCTAGCTCGATTCCAGCCGAACAGGCGCAGCCTGGCATCAAGGTGCGGGCAGCTGTCATTCGGGTAATCACATTTGGTTGAAATCATCTAAATAAGGTACCTGGCAGGGGTGTGTGACCCAATTGGCGGTGTATCAAACATAGCCTGTCCTTGTTCTGTCCTGCTCCATGAAGGGAGGTCAGCCCGCTGCCTGTCGCTATACAGCTGTCGATAGCAAAAAATGCGACGCAGGGACCCCGGATCAGACAAACAACTTTCGACATTAAATGCGATTGCCTCGTGGTGGTGCCGTCGTCACCTGAATCAAGACGACCAACGCACTTGTACTATGAAGGGCCTCATCGGACAAAATTATTAGACCTTGACGAACAGTAGATTTAACCTAAACATTGCCAACTTCGCTTTGATCTTCCAAACTAAAGCTTACCCACGCTCCATTTTGAACTTGATGCTGCGAGAGATGTTTTCGCATCCTGCATCTTAGATGTTCAACGTTCAACTATTATAAAAGTCTTCAAACTTTGCTTTTACCTCGGGAGTCTGAGCTTGCGTGCACGACCTGAAGATGCTTTCCATCTGAAATTCTCGTGAGTCTGCTGCTACACGTACTTTATGAAGGGCCTCACCGGACAAAATTATTAGACCTTGACGAACAGGAGATTTAACCTAAACATTGCCAACTTCGCTTTGATCTTCCAAACTAAAGCTTACCCACGCTCCATTTTGAACTTGATGCTGCGAGAGATGTTTTCGCATCCTGCATCTTAGATGTTCAACTATTATAAAAGTCTTCAAACTTTGCTTTTACCTCGGGAGTCTGAGCTTGCGTGCACAACCTGAAGATGCTTTCCATCTGAAATTCTCGTGAGTCTGCTGCTACACGTACTTGTCCCTCCGCGCCTTCATGGCAATCCCGTTGCACAACGTCGGCGTTGCTTTTCAAGAGCTCTGCACGGCTGCAGACCTCGCGTTGCGTACTCAGGTAGGGGACGCCGCCAGGCTTGGGGAGCAGAAGAGACTATGCCTGGAGTTCCAAGCAGCCCTTCGCACAGTGGGTTTACATGACCATTGTCTGCTATGCGCTACTTATCCGGATTTCCAGCACGCCCATCTGCTTTCAGCACAAGACTACCGGAATGTCAACAACAGCATCGAGCGCATGGTGACTGCCCTGGACGAAGCGACTGCGACATCCGCCGATTTTCCCGATGCACCCGCTGTTGTGTTCGGTGGTAGAATACATGACGGCAAACCAGGGCACCCGCGCATCGACATCAGACCCGATGATCTGGCTAGTCTCTCCACCGGTCGCGCAACACATAAGCAGATTGCCAATATCTATGGATGCAGCGCTCGAACGATACGCCGCCGACTCTTAGAACACAACTTATCTACCCCCGGCCCACCGGTATATACCCAGGAGCTACAACCAGATGGATCCATCGAGCGTACCTATTCCTCCGGCGTCTGTTCCGACTTATCCCGGCTTTCAGACGCAGAATTGGACCAACTCATGCTCGACATTTACGAACAATTCCCATCCTTCGGGAGGCGCATGATTGATGGGTACCTCTCACGCCTTGGGGAGCGCGTTCCACGGCAAAGGATTCTAGACTCATACCTTCGTGTCATTGGGCCCACAACATCAACATTCGGAACGCGTCGCATTCAACGCCGTGTCTATTCAGTACCTGGCCCAAACTCCCTTTGGCATCACGATGGCCAGCACGGTAAGCCGAGCTCTCCACTCAGTGCTTGGACATCTTTTTATATTTGCCGATAGGTCTCATACGTTGGAAGATCGTCATCCATGCCTTCATCGATGGTTTCTCGCGCCTCTTACTAGGAATTCGCGCTAGTAACAACAATCGGTCCAGCACTGTTCTACGACTTTTTGAAGACGTAGCCGCCGTCTTTGGATATCCTAGTCGCGTACGTGGGGATCATGGCACAGAGAACCTTCTGGTTGCAGCGAAGATGGAACAGGTCCGGGGAGAGGGACGCGGGTCGTATATTTGGGGAAGGTACGTCGTTCTCCGCAGCCTGGCTGTCTGATATTAAGCGCGATACAATTTTCAGGAGCGTTCACAATATTAGGATAGAGCGCCTCTGGGTGGATGTCACGCGCGGTTTTGGGAAGAAGTGGAAGGATTTTCTTAGAATTCTCGAGGTACACGATCAACTCAATGTCGACCTCGATGCGCACATATGGCTCCTTCAACACCTTTTCCTCAACGCTATCAATCACGACGCTCAGACATGGGCTGACACCTGGAATCATCATACACTGTCTCGCCGAAACGAATCTCACCGCTCCCCCCACGACATGTTCCTCTGCGGGATGATTGAAAACGGTCAACGAGGCGTACGAATTGGCGATCCGATCGAGGGTGAAGATTATGCAGGGTTTGGGATAGACTGGGACGACATCCATAACGATCGTACAAGAGCCCACCACGACGAGTTCAATGCCGACGACGGCGACCCATCCAATCCTTTTCTCAGCAATCACCCGGACCATTTCTCTCACATCGACGTACCTGACGTACGTTGTCCTTTCACTCCAGAGCAGCTTATGCTGTTTGAAGCTCAACTGAGGACCAATCCCAACGCTGCTCGTGGCGACATGCAATCTCGTCGGCTGCTTTGGATTGACGCACTCGATATTGCTACAGCCATTTTACGTACTTGAACATAGATACTAAGGACAAGCTGTATGACCAGGTTCCACCAATGATTATCAATGACCAAGTTGCCGAGCCATGTACTCCCTTCCAGTCCTAGCTGCAATCGGAGGTAAAAATCCGGGTGGACAGGACGTACTATATCTCGAAAGAAGACGTCATGAGCAAGGGTAACAGTTGAGTGCGGCAGGCCGCACACCTTGGTCAACAATGAAGCCAGCGTGCATATTCCCATTGCCCTTTGGGTCCCCAGCTTGATCTAATGGGAAGAACCTGAAATGATGGCGTTTTCCAACAGTGATAAATGTCAGTTCAGGCCATCGTCTGCGATCAGAAGCACATGCCTCCGCCTGTATTTCTCATCTATAGACCAAGCCTCAACTTACTCGAACACGGACGCATCCGTCGGGGCCCGGTCATTGGGTTTCCGTTGACTTCTTCTTGGACCTAATCGAGACTGTGGTCTCGAAGACCGGATTCAAGAACGATATTTGGCAGAAATACGGGGACGGCAGAAGGGATTGTCGCGTTGCTGGGAGAGAGTACAAACTAGCAAGATAGAAAGCAGCATAGCTTCCCATAGCGCCTGTGGTTGCATATGTTCAGATGGCGAAGGTGATACGCTGGTAGAAACCACCTCACTTGGCAGCATGGAGGAAACTTATTGCCACCGCCTGATCCTGAACGCTGCAATCCCTCGGGTCTGTGAAGTAAAAGGTCCCAAATATTGATGAAACGTGGCTAGAATGTAGTCAACACCCCTCCACAGCAAGAGCAGGATGACACTCGCCTGAAAACCATGTCAGTGATGTCGGTGCTAAGGTTTACCTTCTGAGCACCTTCACTTTTCTCGAGCACCCTGGCGACTTGGGCGATGCCGAAATCGTTGAAAGCATGCCGTTGTCCCAAAAGTTGATGAATTTCCCTGAGTGTTAGGGAATAACGCACTACGAGTCCGAGAGGCTGGTTTGGTATTCGCGCCGCCTGCGAACATATCTTGTAGAATGTGGTGTCCTTGGGAGTTAGTTAGTGAGCATCTAGATGGAATGGAAGTGAGCTCACTGAATAGTTTCCAGGCATTAGCTTGTCGTCCTTGGACGACTGGACGTTCCAGTTTGGCGGCTCATTAGCAGTGCTTACCGCTCCGCAATAATGCAAATCCACAGCATCCAAGTATGGGTCATCGCCAGGGTAGAACATGCGTCCGTCTTGGTTGAACTCGTCCGAGAACACGAGCACCCACTCGTTCATGTACGACGTCTTCATGTACGCATCCTTTGGCGTGTCGCGGTCGATAGAACCCCAATTTCCCGAGTGCGGAGACCGCCTCGTACACCTGGACATCCGCATGGTGGATGGGTGTCGGTGCTTCGGGGTATCACTTAACGGGAGCATAGCAGCGCGCTAGGAACAGACATAATTTCTAGTTATTTATATATGGTAGGAACATGAGGATACGGACCTTCTAGCCTTGGTGAACGACGTTCGCCCCTCGACAGCAGCAGCCAACTCCGGGTTGCCGTCAACGATACTCAGTCTGCGCATTGGATCGAGACTTTGCAGGACAGTGTCAAGCAGTTTGACCACAGCAGGATATAGTCTGCTGTCGACTCGTTCCGGTCTGGATTTCTGGCTCCTGTCGGTTACCTTCTTGGCGGGACCAAACTTTGATGTGGATAGCAGGACGGAGACGCGCAGGAGACAGGAGATCACTCCGGATGCGCCTCGAGAGGAGAGGAGCTGATACGCGATGTGGGCATGGACGAAGTGGATGTCGCGGCTTCCAGCTGCTCCACCTGCACCAGAAGAACTTGAGGTGCATCTGTTGAGCTGAAATTTGCTTAGCACCGCCTTAGGCCAGAATGAAAAGTAAGATAAAATTTACCTGCTGTGCCTCCATAAGCTTTCTCGCCACCTCCTCCGCCGCATCACTCAACGCCAACAAAATATTGTCATCATACACGGCCGCACCCTTCTTCGAACGGGTATCTTTCTTCCCGTCCTCCGGTCTCCTTTCCGCCTCCTGCCCCTTCAGCAACACATCTACCAACTTCGGATTTCTCACCGGCGCGGGTCTGCCCTCCCAATTCATCTTGTTGATTATCATATCGCCAAGGCACTGTCGTGAGCGAATGCAACAATGCCTGTCAATAGCCTGGAGAATGGAGAAGACATACCGTGATACATATACATCGCATGCGGAATTGCTCGCTGTCAATGATTTCAATACATTGAAATCGTGGAACAGATGCTGTTGCTCCTAATAAATTTGATCCAGCTCGAAGTCAGTATTTTCAGTGCCACCCGCGGAAGGGCGTACCATGTCCGAGAAACGAGCACCTGGGTGTCACCAAAATGCAATACAACATAAAAATACAGCCCATGTGTAATAAATGTCATATGAATCGTCTCAAGGAACCTAACAATGTTCATAGTTAGCCTATGGACGGGAATCAAGGATAGAAATCATATTACCAGAGGAAGAAGATCTAACCAACAACTTAGCCGCTGCTACCGAGAGGAAAGCTATGGACTTACCAGTGCTCTAAATAGATCGACCAACACCTCTCACAGGTCCGGAAATAGCACGATGGAGATGATCAGATTCTTGCCGCGTTCAACACCAGAGCTGGATAGCCGCAAGGATGCCGGTCAGATGGTCGAACCAACTCGGACAAACTTGTACGTCGGCTTCTCAAAAGTTACACGGACGGATGTTCCCTCAAGCAGGGCTTATGCGGCGTACTGCCTGCAAGAAACGTGTGACCGTTCCTCCTTGATGGTAAAGTCTATGTTTAATTTTTTTTTGTAAGTCACTCTCACATATCTCGACCGTTCACGCTGCTCAACCAGATCTGACTTACAGTGGTCAACACCCTCGTTGCCCAAATTACAGAGGGTCCACACCTAGCTAAATCTCAATTCTGCAAGTAAGTAAAACTTGCTCAAGGCCATGCGACGCACCAGAGGAGACTTGAGCCCGGGACCCCACTGGTGCTGGACACGGCCTACTCCCACTTAGCTCCACCCATACTGACGTCCTTCCACCGCACTAGGCCTATGTTACCTATGCCGCAAGGTAGCGGTCGCCAAGTGAGTAGTCAGCAGACTTATCGCGTTGTACCTCCTAAGTCACCCTTTCCAGACGCGCTCGGGTACCACTTATGCAGCATGGGATCCTGTGCTACCAACGGACCCGTCTTTCTCATTCGAACAGGCTCTTCTACAGAGTATTCACAACGAACGGGACGGGGTCGACCCTTTATTTTCGTATTCCCCCCTTTCATCCGCGCCAACATCTCGAGCCGCATCTCCATCGCCTACCGAGCCATCCTCCATCCCACCCGCTCAGTCAGGAGCCCACAGCACTGCCAAAAGGAAGAGTAAAGATACGAGCCATGCCCGCCGTCGGCGAAAGCGCCAGCGCCAGTCTGACGCAGCCAGCAGCGCACCCAATGCGGTCAGGCCAGGTGTGCGGGCAAAATTCTTGAGCTCGTCAGTGCCTGTGCACACTGACGCGGAGCCTGAGGGGTTCCAGGTCGCTTCGAGTGGCTTTATTGGCGTACGATCCACACCAACACCCCGCGTGCTTAGCACTGCACAGCTGTTACGACTTTCGAACCTCCGCCCAATCTCCTGGAGTGGGAAAGTGCCAAAACCGCTTCTGGACTGCAGTAGTCGTGTTGTGGGTGTCTTTGCTGGGCAGCCCGATGGAGAATCCTGGAGCAGTACCCTCGCAAAAGCTGTCACACTCCTCGAGAAGGCGCGGGCTGAAGGAACCTTTTCACAGAAGCAATTGCACCACTCCCGTGGCAAGTTCCCCACCCTAGCTTCAGGCTTTGCGCACGGAGGAGGGAGGGCGGCACCGTGTAACTTAAAGCCATATAATAGCACCAACGCGCTCCTCATCAATAAGCTCCTGCAGGAGCCTGCCTTTGAAAGGCTTGCCACTTTTTCATCCAGTAAGCCTCCCAGTCCTTACTCATAAGCTCAAACCAACTGTTATACGTAGGTGTCTTTGCCACGTGGGCGCCAAAGCTTTACGCCGAGTATGTAAAGTGTATGGACGAACTCTGCACCAACGACCCCACCCTCAAGCGTAATTGGCCGCGCAGCGCGTTCGCGGCTGCCGTCTTCAACCTAGGCCCGCAGACCATCTGCTATCGGCACAAGGACTTTGCCAATTTACCATACGGATGGTGCGCCGTAACCGCCCTAGGCTCCTTCAACCCAAAGCTAGGCGGCCACATCATCCTTTGGGAACTTGGTCTCATAGTCGAGTTTCCTGCAGGGTCCACAGTGCTCTTCCCATCAGCCGTCGTTGAACACTTCAACACACCCGTTCAAGCCCACGAGTCCCGGTATTCCTTCACACAGTATAGCGCAGGCGGGTTGTTTCGATGGGCAGAGCACGGGATGAAGTCGGACAAGGACTTTTTCCAAGACTTATCGGAGGAAGATTTCAACCACGCGGCTACAAAGGCTGAACAACGCTGGGAGCACGGCCTGTCGCTTTTCTCTACGCTCACAGAATTGAAGTCATGTAAGTAGTACTAGTAGGAATTGGATGGTCAACGCTCAAAGTATAGCCTACCTCTCTGAATACTATCTTTCTCTCAGTTGCTTTCACGTGCAACTTGAACTTCAGGATTGATATAAGGGGAGAGAGTCATGTACCAGACGAGCTGCTATTCATCATTACATTGGTAACTAGTGCTATTGTATTACATGTGAAGTTCACGCATTGTTGTACTCGTCTGCGGGAGTATCAATTACGGTGGCAAACCAGCGATCGAAGGGAGTTGAAACGCCGATGGCGGCGTTGGTGTACTCGGGGGTGATCAAGGATTTCGTGCTGTCATTGATTAGGAAATCCATTGTTTGCGAGCAAACATGTATGTGGCATCCCTGCACATCTTTTCTGAGTAATGACATACATGAAGGAACGGGAACTTACAGCTGCAGTAGCAAGAGCTTGGGCCGGACCAAATGTGTTGACAAAATTGATCTAGAAAGTCGCAAACAATGATAAGAAGCCAATAATTGGTAGAGAAAAAAGTCATTACCAATATTTGTGGTCCATTTCCTGTCAGATATTCAGAGCCTGTTAGAGCCTTGAGAAATTGGCGGGGACGGAATGTGGGATGAGAAAAACGAGCATCATGGCGTTCTTCAGAGCCTTCGCCCATCGGATAGCCCTGGCCGCGAAGATATCGAGCAATACATTGGAGAGCGCGGGTCTCGAACGTAGCGTAGTCCTCGACGCCGTTGTGGTCGACGGGGGAGATGTGGATTAGGTCAACGACCTGGGTCGGATCAACGACAACACGTCCAATGTATAACCCATGAATGATCTGTAGGGTTTGCTTGGCTTCGCCGAAAGACTAGTGGGATGGAGATAAATAATAGCCACATATTGAACTCGATAACTCACCTGAATAAAAGGTGGTGGGGCAAGGGACGTTGGACTCTCAACAACAACGTCATTGAAGCCGGACTTCATGGCCAAGAACAGTGGGTTGCTTCGAATACTGTTCCAGTCTATGGTCCCAAAGAGAAGACCCGACGCAAGTTGTTTTTTGACGGCGACGAAGGAGGTGTCTGTGAAGGAGCGAATGTGCCTGACCTGAGCAGAACATGAGAGCGCTGAACAACATCTGATGACGAAATCACTTACGTCGAGTTGAGGGATCCAGTCGTAGATAAGGTTCATGGGATCTTGGCCATGTTCGAGATTCAGTGCGGCGGCCGATGCGCTGTTCGTTTGAGGCGGCCAAGTCGCGAGCCTGGCTGCGATCTCCGGCGTTATCTTGTTCATGAGGTCTTCATCGATGGCGTCGTCAAACGTATGAATCAGGTGCAATAGTAAGTAGGGCGAGATGGGAAGAATTTGGTGCCCGTGTAGCAGGGTAAGTCTGATGATCATGCCGTACGTTTTGAAGGCGAGGATGTCATCTGGCGAGGGTTCAAGACCAGGTATCAACAAAGGTGTGTGGAGGTTCTCGGAAATTGGCGTCCAGTGAGTGGATTTTGCGACCATGAGGTGAAGAAGCGCAGCCCAGGTTGAAGTTGCCGGACCATCACCAATGCCCTCCCCCCTAAAATGTCAAGTGAGTAGCAAGTAGGGGCAAAAAAGACTGACGCACAGTGAGAAACGCAGACGGGCCCCGAACAGGGTTGCAAGCTCAAAGTTCTTGATTATTATAGTCGAGGGGATGTCTGTCGGCAACGAGGCGCGTGCAATGCGTGACTTTAGGCAAGCGAAGAAAGTTCGGGCTGATTCGTCTGCTGCCGGGGCGATTATAGAGAGCTCCTCGTCATAATCCAGCTCCGTTAAATAGTCGGCCTTCACTTTTGCAGTCCAATCACTAAACACCTTCTGATCTTGAGGTGTGGCGCGATTGACGGAGGGCAAAAGAGGTTGACTAGCAGACGGTACTGCAGGTAGGGCGGCAGCTGGTGCGACAGGGGGTGCAGCGTAGAGTATAAAGGGCAGGGTAGCAGCAGGTGGTGGAAAGCGAGTAAATGCCGTGGTAGGTGAATCCAGGTTGGGGTCAATGTGTTCGTTCAACTATGTTTCGATTTTGCATTTAGTTTGAACTTTAGGGTGGACGTTCATTGAAGTATACACACATTATCTATGGAGGAGCTAGAGCCTGACGCCGCAGGCAGTTGATTATTAATGAGCTGATGAACTTTTTGAATACAAATGCTAGTTCATGACCAATTATGCATACCATCGTTGCTGAGCAGGCTTCGTAGCATGCAGGCGGAGGATTTGAATCACCTTCTACAACCAGAGCCGTGTGGAAATGGTTCCAGAGGTGCCGTGATAGGCAGAGGTGAGTCCCAGTACTGTTTAGAGGCCCAATGATAAAGTCTTGGGTAGGGACTACGAGGGAATAAGCTCCAGTGCAACTGGGAGGTTTACTAAACTTACTTATGAATATAACATTCCGTTCGCATTCTTGGACATCAGAACGGGTCGATGAGCTGGAGTACGATGGCCACCGCCGTGTCTGTTTCTTCAGCTCCCTGTGAGTCAAGCTTTCTATTGAGCCAGCATAAGTATCGAGCCTCGCATGGGTTTGCTTTTTCCCTGCTACCAGAATGGTCCATCGCAAGAGTTCGGAGGTATTGGACTGAGGGGGAGATGGATGAGGCGAGATTGATGAAAAGGCCAGGTTATGCTCGTTGAAGTGAGAGACAAGGGCGTCGCCAAGTTCTTGTGATACGAAGCCCGTGAGCTGGCCGCGCAGATCGAGGTCAAAGGCCAGCCCAAGAGTCTTGGCCTTCCGGATGAATGGGCGAATTTTCTGTGGTGTAGGTGCACGCAAGTCTTGGAACAGAGTGAATTCCCCATCCGTCGGCACCGTCCCATACATCTGCAAGATTTCAGCCACAATACACATTATTTATTGAAAGGCCTTACTGGTTCTGTGTGGATGCATACCACGTAGCTATACGTGTTCGTCTTCTTACGGGAGGATCGAGAGGTACCGAGGGCATTTTGGGCACCTGTTATCCTTGTCGGATTAGGATTGCGCATGGAAACTACAGGGAACATTGATGCGGGGTTGAGGGCGACACCCATTGTGCGTGAGGGGGCCATCGAAAGCGGTCGAGGCTGGTGGCTTTCATATGATTCCCGGCGGCGGTCGTTTGGAGACGAAGCTGGGTCAAACAGTCGCGTTGAAGCTGTTGCGTGGGGGATGTTGGGAAGGGAGTAAGGTTGTAAGGCCGTTTCAGGCGATGATCGTGGTAGATGGGTGGGCCCTCGAGTGGGAGGACTCCATGGGGTGAAGGACGGCGCTAACGAGGGCGCTGGAGGGGTATGCTCGAAATAAGGGTGCTGGCAATGGGAGCACGGTGAGCGCCCGTTTGGATACAATTCGTCCTACAAAGTTGTGAGCAAATATTCCCGAGGAAGAAAGGAATTACTCATACAGTAGAAAATCGGCGACCGCCAATGCAAATTCGAGGTTCTAAGACTGCTGGAGCTGGATGATCAGTTAGCGGGTGACCACAGACGCATGTGGTGCCGTCCTCAATATATGGTGCTCTACAGCGGCACAAGCGACACGGATAGGGAGGCACTGAAGCAGACATGAAAAAGTAACGAAAAAGAGGATGAGAAAAAGTGAAAATGACCGGCTGCTCCAAAAGCAGAGCCCCAAGATATTCGTCGGGTCACAGGCAGCTGCAGATCGCCTGAGAGCATCATTTGCATCCAACGTAGGTCAAGCTCTAATCGAAGTAGAACCGCCTGGTCCTTGTTCATGTTGGTGATTACATTACGAAAATGGGAAGACAGGAGCACAAGGTCAGCAATAGCATCACAAAGTGAACCGTGGGAAGTTCAACCTCTCAAGTCTGAAAGTGAAAGTCTGAAAGCTTTGATCAAATCGATCCGTTTCAAGGTCAAAAAGGGTTTTGTCCGGTGAGGAGCTTCAAATTGTACTGCCAACTCGTCAGTGAACGCTTACGACAAACCCCTCCGCTCGCTTGTATCCGCTTTCGTGTATCGACCCCAACAAAGGACTATGCAAGGCCCCCTGCCACTGGACATGATATTGTAGATAGAGTATTACCAAAGTATTACTTTTCCTGCCCGACTACTCGGTAGATCTTGCTGACGACTATATTGTCGTCCAAATCGTTTTATAACGTGTCTAAGAATCACCCAAACTCAATTTTACGTGCCGTTTTGTACAATCTGATTGGCCCATCATGCATCACTACTTACGGTGACACTTTGGTGACACTACCTCAAGCCATCAGTTGGCCATCAGAGTACTTTGATATTCTCGCTCAGATCCTGACTCTGACGATGGGATAAATCCTCCAACGAGATCTCCAACCCGTCCTTGGGAGGAATGTGATCTGGTATCTACGATCACCCACCAAGAATGTAGGCAATTAGAACAGAACGCGGCGGTCGTCAGTGCACTGGAAAATCTGTTTGGTTCGAGGCACGTCGATTTCTTTAGTTTCCCCTCACTGACCTATACTTAAATCCTCCCAACCCCCCAGACACAAGGACCGCACCTCCCAAACTAGTGTCCTGGAGTATCAGGAGTCTTGGCGCTTTCGCCGAGCAGTATATCGGGTGATGCTATTCTCCAAAGCCTTGCCAGTCGATGAATACAAGGAAGACTTCGGAGACGAAGGTCCTGACCCAGATGACCTGAGGAACGCAAGACTTGAGAGAAAGAATTTTTGAAGGATTTCCCTAGAGATGATTTGCCTGAACTACAGTGTTGCTCTGGCGCGTGGTCCAGCACTAATTCTACCGGCATACCGAGCGGCATCAGTCGATGACCTTCTATGGGACTTGCTCAGTGATCGGGTGCCCCCCATGCTCGGAGGTTATATCGCGGATACCCTCGTCCCCAATGATTTCGATAAAGGCGGACTACTAAGGAGCGGGCCACCGGTCACGCAGTCAACCAAGGATCCTCCAGCAGCTCGCTCGCCGAAGGCCTCTCTCTCGGATCAAGTGTCAGACATCTCCCCACGAAGTCGCAAAAGTCAGATACTTCTGTCTCGGTTGATTTCGGCAGAAGAGGTCGCAAGTGTGCTCCTATAGTGCTGCGAGGCATGGTTTCCAGCGTGACAGGGACTTTCCCATTTCCTACGTGCACTCCCAGTGGGATACCTGAAAGATAATCAATGTTCATGTCCGATAGATCAGTCATGCACTCACCATTCTCGTCTAAAAGCTCGCTACGCCGAGAAGAACTTGCAAGGAAAGACTCTGGGAAGTAGCCAAGCAATTCTATCGTCCTGAAGAGTCGACTGGGGTCCATTTCCGCAGGACTAAGGTGGGAGGTTTCCTCGAAGATGTGCACGCCGGTGAGCAGATATGCGGCCTGCGAAGTACTTTAAGTGCTCGTCAATGGTCTGTATAAGGGCCATGCACATACGGTACACCCAAGCGACCAAATATCGATTGCTTTCGAGATGGGACATCCGAGTGTGACTTCAGGTGCACGGAACATGTTGAGCTGTATGTGTGGTGGTGCGAGATGTGTTCTGTCCAAGGGAATTGCTAGACAAGCGTTTGGCCGGGCGGTGCAAAGTGAATGACGAGTGACTTACCCTGTCCGTAGTCAATGAGCTTCACGCTCAGATTTCCGAGGTCTTCTTCTAGCCACACCGGAGTGATCTGCTGAGACTTGACTGTAACAATGGGACGATCAGATAGCAATGGTATATCAAAGGCCGGATAGGTCTCAGACGGCGAAGACTGCATTAAATCCTCTATTACTTTGTCCGAAATGTCGTCCGGTAAGGAGACAACGATGTTATCCGGTTTCAAATCTCCAGGGAGGTTTTACGGTCAGGGTCATTGTACTGTACAAGGGAGGCTCACCGCCATGGAGAAAGCCAGAGGCATGGATGTGCTCAAGCGCCAGCAGAATTTGTCTGAGGATCTTCTTGAGAACAGGAAGCGTAAACGTAGCTCCTCGAGCGTTTCCCAGGCTCGCCAAGTCGGGTCCTGTGACCGGGGTAATAAAGACGGGGTGCCAGCCTTCGGAGGACTTTTCTGCCCCATCGTGAAGCAACGGCAAGCAGTGTCTCGAGCCTGCCGATTGTTGCGCGGTAATTGCGTTGTAGCAGTCGAGTTCGTAGGAGGGACGGTAGGACTCAAATATGGTCTTTATCTTGATTGCAACAAACTTATATGGTAGGACACTTTCTACACCATGAGACCTGAAGAAACATTTCAGTCGCTAAAAGCCAGCAATTGCATCACGGTATAACCTCACCGAAGCCAAAGCGCTTCATTGTGACCCAGCCATATCGTCGAACCGTTAGACCAGCCAAGCTTTCTAACGATACTGTAATCCATGTGGAACCGCGTGCCACCCAAAGAGATAGGGTAATAACCGTATCCTGCATATGTTCCAAATGCGAGCGGCTCTTCTTCAAAAGCGTAAATGTCTCCTGTGCCCTGTTCGCTGAGTTGTATGACGTGGTTGGGTGTACGATGGTTAGGCTGTATCCAAGTGCCACTGGGCATACGCGTAGAGAGGATCGACATAGAGCGGGGATAGTAATCGTAGGAGATACGTCGATTTAAAAAGGATCGACCAAGAGCAGCAAGTCGAAGCATGGGATACTGGCACCAGTGAAGTAGCCTAATGCCAACGTATTTGAAGGGATGGACCCTATTAGCCTGCGTACTAACTTCACACATCCCGGGCCGTTCGTCGCGGAGTTGCTGTCATTCCATTTCAGATGATCACCCGTTGAAACGCCGTTGACAGTTCGCTATATGCTAGATTTCAACTACCAACTTTCGCCAGTGAAGACCCACGGCCCCCTCCCCATCGCGCGTCTTCTGGTTGCTCAGATATAACCCGTCGGTACCCGCTCATATCTGTAGGATTATGCGAGGACTCAACTCACTGCCATTGGACGACGACATCATAGAAAGGATACTAACTTTCTTGCCGAACTTTCCGACTTTGCTGGCAACTATATCGTCATCCAGGTCGTTCTACAATTTGTTCAAGAACCACCCCAACTCCATTCTACGTGCGGTCGCGTACAATCTGACTGGGCCAGCACTACCTCAAGCCATCAGAGTGCTTCGATATTCTGACTGTTAGAGTTTGTAGACTTCAGGCACGTTTGTATGATAAACGAGTGGTTTATTGCTGCTATCTACAAGCTGCTTTTATAGTATTCTAAAAGTAAATTTTCAAGTAAAATTGTAAGTGGTTGGTAAGGGTTCGTTCGGACTCAAGAATGCGGCATTTTGATGTCGCATTCTCGGCCCATATTCTCGGCACGTGAGATCGGTGTGACAGCCCAATATGGTAATGACCGATCAACGTGAGATCAGTTGAAGCTCCTGCCTGCGTGAAATCGCAAAATCGCTCGTTTATCATGCCCTCCGAGACAGATCAAGCAACTTTAAAGCAGAGAGTCGTCACAGCTACCACATACTTTCTCCATATCGTGGGAATAGCTGCAATTCTCTATACAGAACCTAATTACTGGAAACAACCTTACCACACCTCGGCACTTTCTGGACAGGCGTGGGTCGAAGAACTCATACAAGGCCATCCCGATCGCATCTTCTCAGAGTTGGGCATGCGACTGCATGTCTTCACAGCCTTCTGTGCCAATCTCACTCTCTTTTGTGGATTCGAGACCTCCAGAAATGGTGTCAAGGTGGAGGAACAGGCTGCGATCTTTCTCTATGCTTGTGTGACAGGGCTATCGGTTCGACATCTGGGAGAAAGGTTTCAACGTTCTAATGAGACAATCTCCAAGTGGGTACTTGGTCCCTTGCCACCAGTTTGGTCGTACTCATAGTTCATTTGCCCAATCTAGGTATTTTCGAAAGGTCCTCGATGCGGTCTCGTCCGGTCCTTTCTATACACGATATGTCAGCCTCCCTGATATCACCTCGAATATTCTGTCAGACTATATTGGCAAAAGTCCCAAGTTCTTTCCGTTTTTCGCAGATGCTCTCGGAGCTCTTGACGGAACTCATATCGACTCATTCACATCAGCTGCGGATCGACACGCTTCTCGAGATCGCAAAGGCAGAGTTACCCAAAATTGCCTAGCCGCCTGCTCATTCGACTTCCGCTTCCTCTATTTCATCAGTGGCTTTGAAGGATCTGTTGCAGACGCTACAATGTATATGCATTCACGGCTGCTGGATTTTATGATTCCTCCTGGAAAATACTACCTTGCGGATGCCGGTTTTGCAGTTTGCGACACGTTGCTGACACCATATCGGGGTGTCCGCTACCACCTTGCTGAATGGGGGCGAGCAGGTGTGCGGTACGTATATCCCTCGCATTTTCATGTAACCAATCAGCTTACGTTCTATAGGCCACAGAACAAAGAAGAGCTGTTCAATCTCCGCCATGCGCAAGCACGGAATATCGTTGAACGGATTTTTGGAGTCCTCAAAAAACGCTGGGAGGTTCTCAATCGCGCTCCTCAATACGGCATGTCAGTTCAAGCAAAGATTCCCCCTGGACTAGCTGCAGTTCACAACTTCATCATGGACCACGATGAGACAGATATCCACCATTATCTTCAAGAACTTGACCTTGATTTTGGACCTCAAGTAGCACCACTTGGAGAGCCGGGTCAGGGAGCAATACCAAGGGCAGAGAAGGAGAGAGCAGAGGTATTCCGTGACGCAATGGCAACAAGTATGTGGGACAGTTATCAACAGTTTCTACAAGATCACCCAGAGGTTCTAGAGGATCAATTTGTTCCGGAGGACGAGTAGTCATTATCCAAATGAGTGTATAGATAAACGAATGTGATGTATGGGTATCGAGGCTATGGAGCGAGTCAAGGATTAGAATCTAGATAGAAGGTTATACGTGAAGAATTAATTTGTGAACGAAGGATTATTGCGATCGTGGAACAAAAGGGAAAATTACGCAGCCATCCTCAACGCCTTGGCATCGTCCACCTTATCCTGAACCCACATCCGATGGAACTCCTCATCATCGTCATCAAGCGCAGTATATGCATCCGCAGCCTTGATGTCCTTCTCGAGAATTTTACAAAGAACAAGTCGATCAGCCTTCGAGAGCCAGTCTTCCTTCTGAGCGAGCTGGACGGCCTTTCGGTGACGATGAGGTGTACGCAGAGATGGGTCACCAGCCAGGACCACGCAAATGTTGTCCCCAAAGCGACTGATCGAGTCCGTGAGACTTGAGATGGCCTCAGCACCTGTCACTCGGGCCTTCTTGGAAGAAGGGGCAGGTGTTTCAGAGACGGCACGCTCACGCCTGCGAGAAGAGCGAGGGGGAGTGGACGGGATGGTCTAATAATGAACAGTGAAGGAGGACATTGAGAAAAAGAAATTCAGATCCACGTACTAGAGTAGGAATGACCGTGATAGTGTCAGCACCTTCTTCCGAGAGGTGTGCGTCCCCCTCGACCATAGCATCCCTCTCCTCATCCTCATCCTCATTGTCGTCCTGCTGAGTACCCACGTCGCGATCGGTGTCAAGGCCAGACGCACCCTGCGAAGCACGAAAGACATGTGTGCCCTTGACGGTGGCAGGCATGAGCTGAGTCATCTTTTCGAGGTGGACCCAACCTTTATTCTTGAACGGTTTGGCATCCTTGTAGACCTTGATGAAAGCGTTCCACGCATCTTCCATGTCGAGCGTGATGTTTGCGCCATAATCATCGTCCCAGGTCCACCCTGACTTCGAAAATTTGATGGCCTGTATCGCACGAAATGCGCGGCGGAGCTGCGAACGCAAAATGAGTATAGTGGCAGGTCTGGAGCTGAGGGGACATAGGGGACATACTGTGTTCCATTTATTCTGACATGCCTTCGCTGTTTTCGGACCACCCTTGCTGCGATCCTTGTCAACGACGGCTGAGGCAGCTGTAAATGTCACCATCTTGAAGTTGGCCCCATCACCAGCTGCTGCGGCCTGCGTGAGAAGAAAGTCCAAGAACGTGGTCTCATCCTCGGTGGTCCATGCTGCCGCGGCCATGCTTCGAGAATGACAGGAGGAAAAGGCGGCAATGAGGGAGGGGCAAGCCGCAAATGGAACCGGCGGGCGCGCCAAATCAACAAACCGCGAACAAGTCACAAATCGTCACAGCCTCACGCGATTTCGAAACCATGTGATCATAATTTGAGCTACCATATCGGGCGAGAATGCGACATCAAAATGCCGCATTCTTGAGTCCGAACGAACCCTAAGTGGTTGGTAAGTGGTTTATGTTGGAAACCAGGTACCGAGAACGAGGACAGGATGAGGGGGGGTTAACAGATAATGTATTCCACTACTAGATACCAGTACCTAGACCGTCGAATATATACACGAAAAGGAACACAAATGAGGCGGAAAATCGACTACGGCAAGGCGCGGCAAGTCAGTGATCGGGAAAATAAACAAATCTAAATATAGGGTTTTGGGCCTCGGCCGGTCAACTCCAACACTCCCACAGACCGGCGAGACACAAAACAAAAAGGAAAATAAAATGAGAAAATAAACAGAAAATAAAAATGCTCCCACAGACTTCGAGAGCCGTTCAATTTTAGAGGGCGTATGTGACGCGCGATGTCGATGCGACCATAGCCTTGGGTTCCGGCGCGGCAGGGGCCGGTTCCTTGCACTCGCTTTGGTAATGGCCAAGTTCGTTGCATCGGAAGCACCGGATCTTCGATTTGTCGGTGTTTTTGTTGCGTGGGCGCGCATCAGCGTGCAGGGCGCTAGTTTCGATGCCGTGGGTGTGGTTGCCGCAATCGTCGGCAAGGCGAGTTTCTTCATTTAGAACGCGGCCAATGATGAAATCGAGGTCGGTGGATTTTTCGTGTGAGTCGAGTGAGACGATGAGTGAGCTGTAAGCGGGGGGAAGGGATTTGAATAGAACTGCGATGGTGAGGGCGTTCGAGGGGGTTTCGCCAAGGTGATTGAGCTTGTCGGCGAGCGTGCGAATATTGCCGATGTGCGTGCGCATAGAGACCTCGTCGGCCTTCCTGAATGATGTAAACTTGCCCCACATGGCAATGATGCTCCCCAAACCCGACGCCTGATGAAAATCCCGTAACCTCTCCCACATTCCGGCCGGGTCCTCGTCATAACCGCGAACGTGTGCAAACTGACCAGGGTCCAATCTCCGTACAATCTCCGCAGATGCCAGATCCCTCTTCGCGATCCATCCCTTGACCGCCTTCGAACCATCGCTCCCCACGGGCCGCGATTCCTTTCCCTCCACCAATGCCAAAACCTGCTTCCTCTTCAACTCCGCCCGAATCTCAAATTCCCACGAGTCATAATTCTCGTCGTCCAACTTCGTGAAACCTTTCTCTCCCATTCTAAATTCCGTGCCTCAGTACAATCGAGGGCTTCCGTTGCGCAAGTACAGTCTGCGGCTTCCGTGCTCCAGTACAGTCGGAGGCTTCCCGTGCGTCAGTACAGTCGACGGCTTTCGATGCGATGCTCCAGTACAGTCGGAGGCTTCCGAGACGATTAGATAATCAAGATAAGATAGCCGAGGGTGATGCGAGTGATGTGAACAGTGAAAGCTCGGGGCCCATAACCTGTTGGAAACCAGGTACCGAGAACGAGGACAGGATGAGGGGGGGTTAACAGATAATGTATTCCACTACTAGATACCAGTACCTAGACCGTCGAATATATACACGAAAAGGAACACAAATGAGGCGGAAAATCGACTACGGCAAGGCGCGGCAAGTCAGTGATCGGGAAAATAAACAAATCTAAATATAGGGTTTTGGGCCTCGGCCGGTCAACTCCAACAGTTTAATAAGCAGTTCCGTTCTACTGAATAGAAAACAGTTTTCGACAGTCGGTGTCGAAAACGCGGAGCTCTATTATTAGTAACACGATCGCGCATGCTTACCGAGCACGCGGGAAACCCGTCCTCGGTACGTCATACTTTTGCCGGCCTTGTACAAGTCAATTCCTAACACTCCCCCTGACGGTTAAGGCCCGGCTTGAGTTGAAGGATGTCCACCATATGTTCGTGTAGAACTCGAGGAAGGGATTTGGTGAATATATCAGCGGGGTTGTCGGTGGATGTGATGTGAATAACTTCGATGTCTTTTTCTTGAACGCGTTCGCGCACGTAATGGTGGCGTATGTCAATGTGTTTTGCGCGGGAATGCCCTTTGGTGGATTTAGCGAGTGAAATAGCGGAGGTGTTGTCGACGTGGATAGTGGCTGGTAAGGGCTGCTCGAGGTCGACCTCCAGAAGGAAGTTATGCATCCATAACGCTTGTTGCGCTCCTCGGGTAAGGGCCATATACTCGGCTTCCGTGGTGGATAACGCGACCGTATTTTGGCGTTTCGAACTCCATGAGACGGCGCCGTTTGACATCATGAAGACGTAACCGCTGGTTGATGTCGGCATCTACGTATCCAACAGGTTTGAGACTACCTTCTTTGGTGTAGGTTAGTCGGTAGTCGAGTGTTCCCTTGATGTAACCGAGTACATGTATTAATGCGTTCCAATGAGTTGGTCCAGGGTTGGATTGAAACCGGGCGAGTAATCCTACTGCATAGGATAAGTCGGGGCGTGTTGCGACTTGGGCCCACATTACGGAGCCAAGGACTTCTCGGTACGGTTTATCTTTCATGAATAGTATGTCGGCTTCGGGTTGCGGGGATGGTGACGCAGTGAGCTGGATACCGGTAGGGAGTGGGGTATGGTGAGTGTTGCCATCTTCCATTCCGAAACGTTTTAGGACTCTCTCGAGGTAATTTCGTTGAGAGAGGGAAATGGATCCTGTGTCGGGATCTCGGTCGACTCGCATTCCTAGAATGAATTTCAACTCCCCCATATCTTTTGTTTCGTATTCGCCCGCAAGTTCTCCCTTCGCTTGTTTGGAGCCTTTGGTTGTGGAGGACGCTCCGACGGTGTCGTCTGTATATGTATTCGTGATGGTTCTTTCATTTCCAATTAATCTAGACCGGACGCAACTATCGGCTCGTGATTGGAGGTAACCGAGTTTGTCGTAACTGGCGTTGAGTGTATGCCACCAGTCATACCCGCCCTGCATCATTCCGTATAGGGTTTTGAGGAGAAGGCATACCTTCCCCTCCCCCCCTCGAAACCCGGGCGGAACCTTCATGTAGACGATGTGGCGGTTGACGCTGTTTAGGTAGGCGGAGACAAAATCAATCTGCCACATGTGGAGACTGAGTCGAGCAGCGATGGCGACGGTGATGCGGATGGATTCCAGGCGGACAACCGCTGCGTACGTCTCGTCGTAATCTTCGCCGTGAATTTGGGTGTAGCCCTTCGCAACAAGGCGTGCCTTCCGTTTGACAATATTCCCGTCTGCGTCGTATTTGTTCGCGTAGACCCACATACATCCTATCACTTTCTTCCCCTCGGGCACCTCGGATTCGTCGACCAGCCGGAAGACCTCCCGTTTCTGCAAGACTTCGAGTTCGGCCTCCATCGGCGGCACCCATAAGTCGGGCCGTCTCATGGCTTCCCCATAGTGCTTGGGAACGTGAGAATCGGAGTCGTCGGTGTCCAGGGAAGCCAGGTACGCGTGCGCGCTATCCGCGAGAAGTGCCGTGGGCTTATAATTAGTCGCCCAGTCCTCCCCCGTAGCCTTGGCAGCCTCCTCAGTGGCAAGGGCTTCGCGTGATGCGATGATGGCGGAGGATGGTTTGGAGGTAACAAGGCGGGTAGATCGGCGGGGTGGAGGTGGTTCGGTGGGTGCGGGTGCAGTATGGTGTGTCATGTCGTTCTCGATAGGGGGTGCCTCTAAAGGGGGGTGCAGCGGCCCATCACTGTCTCGGACGCGCGCCGCCACCGGTTGTTTGGCATGGATAATGGGAGGGATGGTGGGATTGACCTCCGGTGCCGTGGTACCCAGTAGATCGTCATCTTCATAGACGGTGAGAGTACGGTGTCCTACACCTTCTTCAAATATAACGTCGCGGCTGGTAATAATAGACCGCGTATTTCGATCGAAGAGTTTGTATCCATTTTGGGAGTACCCGATCATGACGTACTTGATCGATCGAGGATCTAATTTTGATGAGACCAGTTCCTCCGGTACCTTAGCGAATGCGTCACATCCGAAAGGTCTGAGATGCGCGACACTCTGCCTCTTCTTCGACCACTTCTCTTCAGGGATAATGCCCGGGTGTCTGTGTGAGGGGAGTCGATTCCGGAGGTAGATGGCAGTTGCGGCGGCTTCGGCCCATAGGAATTTCGGAAGTCCGCTATCCGCGAGCATGCAACGTACGGCTTCGATGATGGTGCGTATGCATCTCTCGACGAGTCCGTTCTGGCCGTGTGCATAAGGTGTGCTGAATTCTAGGATAATACCGTGCGTCTGACAGTATTCTCGCCATTGCTCGTTAAACCATTCTCGCCCCGCGTCTATTCGCACGTATGTCAACTTCTTCCCCGTCTGTCTTTCTGATTCTTTGTGGTAGATTTCAAACGCCGTTAGGGTCGTCGTCGCGTCCTTCCTCGATAGGAAGAAGCCCTGCATGCGGATTGTTCCCCCGTCGACACATAGCATCATGTATACCGCTCCCCCCAGCGACGCGATGCTCGCTGGTCCCCACAAATCGATGTGTACCTTTATGTTGGCATCAGCTTCAGGGGTCACAGTGCCATCATAAGGTCGCGCGGTATGCTTGCCATAAATGCAATCCTCGCAGACCCCTCTGATGTCCATATCTCCTTTGAATTGTAGTCCATCAACCAACTTCTTTTTAGCCAGCTCGCGAATGCCTGTTACGCCTGCGTGGCCGAAACGACGGTGCCACACGTCGAGTGGGACAGGGATATTCAGGGATTTGGCGACCATAGCGATCGTGGCTGGTCGTTGGATGTGGGAAGTAGGAGGGACGGGTGGTGCGGCGCTGCTCGTTTCCAGGAGGTAGAGTCCGCTAGTCCCGGTACCAATCATGAAGATGCGGCCGTCCGGTGCGGTGAATACTGCTCTCCCTCCAGAGAATTTGATGGAGAACCCGGCGGCATCGAATTTGGCGATGGAGATAAGGTTTGCTGAGAGGTCAGGGGTATGGAGTGCGTCTGAGAAGACAAGTGCGGTCTTCTCTCCATTTATGGTGACATATTTCTTGACGGTTCCCTTGCCAAGGATCCGGAATGTGCTTCCCGCGTTTGCCGGCTGGCCTGAGCGTGGTGGGTTGAACTCGACGTAGTCTGTGAAGTCACCCCGCTCGATAAAACAATGATCACTAGCACCCGAGTCGGCATAGGTGAGTCGTCGTCGTGATGCTACCACGGACTTCGTTCCATTGGAGTCTGTCCAGTAGGCTTCGACTTGGTTCAAGTGTCCTTGAATTAAGGTGGCTGGGACAAACTCGGTCTCGGTAGGGGAGAGGTTATTCTCCTGTACCCGATGTAGAATATCTGGATCGGTCATGGTAGCCATGAGGGCGTAGGTGACGTGGGATGAGTTTGGCGAGGGTGTGGCGCTTGCCGTGGTGGCGTTGGCGATGTTTGCCGTGGGTGTGTTAGCCGGTGGTGTGGGTGTTTTATTTTCCGTGGAGGTGCGTCCTCGGTTTCGGAAATGGGGAGGGAATTGACCTTCTTTTCCTCCCCCGGGCCAGTAGCAATCTTCGATGGTGTGCCCGGTGCGGCCACAGTTCGTGTTAATGCACTTGATTCCGCTTTTCTTGGAGGTTTTGACTTGGAGAGCGGTTGCGGAGGTCTGGGCAGGTGCGTTCTGCTCCTTGATCCGCTCCCAATGCAGTGTTAACGTGGCTATGGCGTCAGCCGATGTCTTCGCGGTGTATAGGATGGATACTATAATGTTCCAGTCCTTGGGGAGCGATGCTAAGACTATGGCTTGGAACGCTTTATCGTCGATGTGTGCCCCCTTATCTACTGCCGTCGTCCATCTGGTGCGGAGTAGAGTGATGTGTTCGGTGAAGTCACCGTTGTCGAGGAGTTTAGTGTTACGGAGTGTACGTTCGGCGAGGGCGGCGGCATTTTCGTCGGTCTGACCGTAAATGGCGGTAAGCGATTTCCCACTTCAGGCAGCCCCTAGAGATACCTTCTTAGGGTAGTTGGTCCCACTGTGAAAGACTAGCCTAACAGGGTCTGGGACCATGGTCTGGTCCCAAGCAATCTGGTCTTCCCACACTTAAGGAGTGGGCTTCCCAGTTTGGGACAGCCCAAGCTGTCCCAACAGGCTATGGTCTTCCCATCTCAGGTCTTGGGCTGGACCAAAGGTGTGGGCGAGACCAGATATGTCACGTCACGCTTTATGGTCCTGCCCATGGTGCGCGTGGTCCCGCCCCACGGCGCCTGGTCCTGCCCATGGTGCGCCTGGTCCCGCCCCACGGCGCCTGGTCCTGCCCATGGTGTGAGTGGTCCTGCCCATGGTGTGAGTGGTCCTGCCCATGGTGTGCGTGGTCCTGCCCATGGTGTGCATGGTCCTGCCCACGGTGTGCATGGTCCTGCCCATGGTGTGCGTGGTCCTGCCCACGGTGTGAGTGGTCCCGCCCACTTATCCCTTATACCAGCGTGTTTGATAAGATGTTATATAGTCACTAAAATATTAGTACATATTTCAAGTCTACGCAATTACCTTTAAGTCCAACTTGTCCTTGAGATTTAAATCGGAAGTCATTCAGACATAAATTGACATAATCATGGATTGCATATAATAACTACAGACTACATAAGACATAGACAACTACATAAGACATAGACAATACAAAATGAAGTAACAGTGATCATAGTGGGGAACATCGAGAATCAGGTAAATAAATCAACTATTGGTCATAATACCCGTTCTCATAATCGTCAAGCGCGTATCCTTCGTCTTCTTCCCGCTCGGGGTAAATGTTGTGGTGCGAAGGGCCGGCTACGGGTTAGCGCGATGCTGGACGATGCCCATTCTCCGTGGCGCGGCGTGGAATGGGAGCCACTGGACGGGAAGTACGCGGAGTGAGGTTGACTTCATGTATTTTCCGCTTCTTGGCTGGGCGCTCCGCCATTCCCGGGTCAGGCCTGTTTGTGATTTGAGCTGGCGGGTAGCGCGAAGTGGTTACCGGGGGACGAGACGCTCGTGGACCAGGAATGGGAGGAGGTGGACGATGAATCCCGACGGGGGCACGTGACGATGGCTCAGACGGATGCTGCCGCGGTACGGCTGGGGTGTGATCCTCATGGGCGCGTTTGCGAGACTGGAGCTCGTCGCGGCTCGTGGTTGCTCGGGGTTGCTGTTCGCGACGTTCCGCAGGCCCCAAGTGTGCTCGTTGCACCCGTCGAGCATCAACTCGAGGAACAGGCTGACGAGGCTGAGCATAATCACCCTCAGTTTCGAACTCCAAGTCGGACCCAGTGTCGGATGGGTCTTCGGGAATGATGACTGGTGGGCGACGAGCCCCGCTCTTCGATTTCGCAAATGTGTTGAGGAACTTTGTCGAATCCGAGACTTTGAGAAGTACCGTTCGGTCGGTGTCCACGAGGAGCGGAATGTCTGCCTGGTTTGCGCCCTGACGTTGCTTGTCGGCTAAGGATTATGAGTATAGTTTCTATCCACATAACGACAGGAGAACATACCTTCGGACCACGGGATGACCCGAACAACGTCTTGAGAATTGGGCGAGTCCGTACGAGCCTTTACCATTTCTTCTAGAGGCTTTTGCTTGAGTTTCTTGAAGTTGAAGTCTGGACCGAGCGCAGGGAGATCGGCGTGCCAGCCGACGAGGCACATCTGGGACGTGTATGCGAAGTCACACCAATCCTTCCATCTCATCACCAGGACGCTTGCTTCTTTGTCCGAGAGTTTAGCACCAATGATACCCCCTGCGAGTTATTTAGTTAGATGTAGCACCATTAGATACACTTCAAAAGAACGCACCGATGTCACAACGCAGGTATTCACCGAGATTACGACGAAAGCGATCCCTGGGGGGGCCATCGTCTACCAGTTTGGGGACAAATCGCCCTTTGGCGACCGCCCGTTCCCGATCGCGCAGATCCTTGTGCCTGAAGGTGTCATTAGCGAGCTTGAATCGTTAGACGCACTTAATATACGTACTTGAACATCCCTTCGTAGTCCGAAGCCTGCTGACTCAGGACCGTCGAATACTCTGCGCGCAACTCCTTGTATTCCTTCGATCCGCCCCAAGCAACACTTGCCGTGGCGCCATGAGCATCCCGCTCAGTGTCGATGAGCCAGCCAAAGACTTGGAGATTGTATTGGTCCCTGACTTGGCGACTCTGTTGACTACAAATAAGAATATGGCACGGCGGGGGCTTCGAAAGGGGACTGACCATTTTTATGAACGGGTCGAGGATACGGCTCGTCAGAGCTGGCAAGTTGCCCTTCTCCCTCTTTTTTTCGACGTAGAGGCCAATCCCGCTATCATACCAGTCGAAAATCTCCTTCTTGAAGGCGGTCATGTCTACTTGGGGATCGTCCTTACGCTTGTGCCAATCCTCGCTGAGAATTGCGATCCATTCCTCCCTCGGCACTATGATGCTGATAAGTATACGTTTGGTGATGCGATTGAGAAAAACTTACTGTCGGGATCATGCTTTATATCTCCGAACTCCCCATACCAGGCCTGGAATGCATTCCATGCGTTCATCTGGCGAGGTCGTTTGACTGTCTCTCCGACCACCTGCTGGAATAGGCCGACCGGCTTTCCGTACTGCGTCGACAGTGCCTCGAGCTTGGCGAGGTACTCGCGGTAGGCGGCGACCGCAGAATCGGCCGCTGCCTTCGGTAGTGGGCCTGATGTGTGTGAGGTACTGTCGGAGTCGACCTCAGGCGACTTCTTCGGGGGCTTGGCCTTTCTTTTTGCCTTTCTTTAAAGCCGTCAAGCGAGGGGGGGAAGTAGGCTGTGCGTTGCCGAGGAAGTCCTGCTCGTCCTCTGCGTCCTGTTCCTCCATGGACAGACTGACGGCACGTCCTCGTCGGCGGCGACGGTCACGATCAGCCTGTCGAGCAGTAGCGGTAGTCTCGTAATCTGATGCGCTGGGATCGCTCTCAACCGGTGTGTTAGGGCGATCTTCCTCAATGTCAACCCCGGCTGCACCCTCTTCCTTTTCACTTTCGCCTTCCTCGTCCTCTTCCTCTTCCTCTTCCTCTTCCTCCTCCTCCTCCTCCTCCTCCTCCTCCTCCTCCTCCTCCTCCTCCTCCTCCTCTTCCTTGTCCTCGTCCTTGTCCTCGTTCTGATCCTCCTCGTTGTTCTCATTCTTTTCCTCCTCCTCATTCTCCGCTCCTTCGGCATGGTCGGATGGGATGTCCTCCTGCAGGTCATCAATGGGGTTCGCCCCCTCAGAAGGCACGAGGTTGAGCGGTGATCCCCGGGGCGTTCCAGGCTCGCCAGATTCAGCACCGAATTGAGCATGGAGCTTCTGCTGCCAGACGCGACCGGACACGAAATGACGATCGTCGTCCTGGTCCTCATTGGCCACTGGCTTGGATGCGTAGGTACGCGGGCGCGGGCGCGGGCGCTGACCATGTGGAACCGGTGGTGCAACACCAACTGCTGTTTCAACGGGTGGCGGAGTGTCGTCGTGGGAAGGCGAGGTGGCGGAAGTGGGAGGCGGGTTATCAGGAGGCGGATGCTGGGCAACAGAATCGGCGGAGGAGTTGGTTGTGGGTTTAATGGGCGGGGGAGCGGGCAAAGGAGTTTCGTTGTTGTTGGGCGGCGAAGCACCTGAATTGGCGGCAGATGACGCGTTGAGAGCGTCGCTCAACCCATTCGTGGACGAGACTGGGGCTGGGTTCGATGCAGGGGCCTTCTTCCGTCTATTGGCGGCCCTTGGAGGATTAGGAAGCGCTTCCAATGGGCCCTGCCTATTCGAGCGAGTCTGTCGCGGCGTCTGCTTATTGGAGCGAGTCTGTCGCGCCGGCATAGATGTAGGGTAGGTTGAATGTAACTGTAGAGTGTAGAATTGAGATGTGGGGTAGCAAGAAAGTGAAAGGTGGGGGGGGGACGAGGACTGGGACGTACCACGCGATCGCTTACTACCACTGGCCAACATGATTCCCATTATCTCCCTTTTTAGGCGCCTGGCCAGGCCAATGCGAACGTCGATGTTCCACCCGAGTCGCGGTTCCTAAATTAGCATAATTGTCGGTTAAGAACAATGGCGTCGAGACATGGCCACTACGAACCTTTTAAATAGAGCGCAAGTCTCGGCCGTCGAGCAGTTCCCCCAACCTGCTACTGCTAAGCCATCGTCCTCTGATCGCAAGTCATATCGTTCCTATCGTCGGTGAGCTCTAGCAATTTAACGCCAAAGGCGAGTACTCACTTGGTCCCCAGTATCCTCAGTCCGCCAAGTCTACCAATTTTTCTGGTAAGTTTCATGAAGTCGGTCAATCAGCACGCGTACTTACCCATTCTCATATTCCCCTCCCATTCAGCATCGTGCACTCGACGCCGCCGTTCTGATATGTCCTATTAGCCAGGTACCTGTCAGCTTTCCCTCAGCTTATTCTAATTCACTGACTTACAGTGCTCTATTCCTTCAGTGACAAGTTAATAAATCCTATGTAGTTTTCACCCTAAGTCCACCAGCGTTGCAAAATGTAACATAGATTGATATACGGTAGCTATTTCTAACGTAGTGTACGGTAATGTAGTCTATTGTAGTCTACTTGGAGGGCTGGTGGTGGTGCGGAGTCAAGAGGTGAGTGAGTGTTTGGACTTGTCGAGTGACGAGTTGGCCCAGCACGTTTGTTTAGGGTAGACATTTGGCACGTGGTGTTGGCCCAGCGTCCCGAGTCCCGAGGTTTGGATTTGTGATGCGACAGCTTGGGCCTGCCACGTGTCCAGACCCATCGCGCCTGGCGTCCCGAAGGCCCGAGGTTTGCATTTGTGGTGCGACACCTTGGGACAGCACGTGCTAAATGTCTACCCTAAACAAACGTGCTGCGCCAACTGATGGCGCCTGGCCGGACTTAGAATATTTCGCTCTTGACGTGGTACCACTACCATCCCTGCCCGCCGTCCCTATGGCCGTTTAATACACTTAGAATAGACAGTATTTTATAGTAGGATGGACTCTAATGAAGTGGATGCCGTCGTCGCTGGGTCTAACGACGGCAAAATGTTGTCAAATGAAGACATGCACGACGATATTGGTGAAGTAAGAAACTTCATGAGCAGTCAATAAAAATGTATTCAATGTTACTACAGAAGTCAGTAGACGCCCAACGAACGGGTCAAAAGCGCCCGCGCATCGAGGAGGTATGCGACAAGTCATGCCAGGCCTCAAAATCCATACTCACACGGCACGAAGCAGGACGTGAGGCGATTTCTGAGCCTGGAGGCCGAGGTACACGACGAGAGTGAGGAAGACGATGATGATGAGGAGTTAGGTGCGTACTGTATACAGTGTCCCCGAGACAGACCACTAAGAACGCCCTTTAGATGATTTCTTGGAGGAACAGGAACCCGTAGTTGCCGACAGTCGCGTCTCCCACCGCCTGCTCTATTGTGAGCATATTCGCGCGTCCGCTGAAGGCGACTGGATGTCGTTTTTGACTCGTGCTCACGAACGGGCGCACGACAACAAGCACGACAACAAGCACGATTATGTTGACGACGAAAGTTTGTTGGATGTCCCAAGGCCGCAGTTGTGGAGGGTAGCGGTGAAGGTCAGTTTATTGAAGTCATATGTTGTACTGGTTACTGACCATTTCGCAGCCGGGCTATGAAGAAACGGCGGCTTTCATCTTGATGGCTAAAATCATCCGAGGTGGGTGTCGCTGGGCGGTAAAGTCCATCGTCGGCGAAGTTTCTCATCCCGGCTGGATTGTCATCGAGGCTACCACCGTCAGCGACGTCGAATCAGCATGTCAAGAAGTATCCAATGTCTACCCACAGCGGATGCACATCATTGCCCCCGAGGATGCGTCGGTCTGGATAAAGGAGCCGACATTATTCACGCCTCGCAACCAGTCTTGGGTACGGCTTTCACGGCACCCGTATCAAGGTGATCTAGCCTACGTTCGGGAGTTCAAACACGGGGGGGGTACATACGGCGCTGATGTCCTGGTCGTTCCTCGGCTCAGACTAGAGCGCAGGCTGACTCGTCCTGTGAAACGTCCACGAAGTAGTCGTCCGGATCAGGCGCTGTTCGATGAGAAGAAAGTCATAGGGGTCTGGGGAGAGAAGTCGGTCGAGAGGAGGAATCAAGTTCTGCTGTTCAAGGGTGCAGTCTACTTGGATGGATACCTGTCATTCGTCACGAACGACTTTTATCCAGAGGAAGCCATACCGACTTCGGACGAAATCGCTCTCTTTCGAAACGCTCGCTGCATTCCTCGAGATGTCTTTCAAAGAACCTTGGAGATGATGTCTAGGCATCAATTGGTACTCGGGGACTCGGTTATAGTTGCGAACGGGGAGTCGCAGGGTGTCTTCGGCGTAGTCGAAAGTCTGACTGGCAACGAAGCTGTTATTCGTACAGTACCAGATAAATTGCAGTTGGCGGTATCGATTGACTCCCTACGAAAGGATTTCCGTGTCGGGGACCAAGTCAAGGTCACCATCGGAACACTCTCAGGTTCAACGGGGTGGGTGGTAGCTGTGACACCGGAAATGCTGACGTTGTACGATCATAAGGCGAAGAAACATGTCAGTCCTTTCACCTACTTTTGCTTAGTATCCATCTCACGTCATTTACACAGATGCAAGTCCCGTACAATTGCGTTCAATTCTTCGAATTACCTTTCATAACGCACTCAGGCGAACCTTCGCATCACAACTCCAGACTTGAGGTTCCGAAGGATCCTCATCGTCATCTCGTCGGGCGGCATGTTCGAGTCATGAGAAACCACCAGCTCAAGGCCTACGAAGCCATCATCAAGTCTACTTTAGAAGGCAACAATGTCCTTATTGAAGTTCAAGCGATGATGAGACAGGAACGCATCAGCCTCTCGCATCTAACGTTAATGTATGTTTCGTCGACTCGGTATAGAAATATGTTGACCGCTACTTAGCAACGACTCCCATTTCACGCCATTGAGCATCGAGGAGATGACCCGCCGGCAATCCATATTATCGGGGATGGTGATACCCCAGTCTACCCTTCCTCTTGTGCCATCAACGCCCCTCCCGCCCGGCACCAGTGTGGCATTCAGCCCTGCATGGGATCCCTCCTCTCGAACTCCAAGTGCAAATTCGTCCTTCCGTATGGTATTCCCATTTGCTTCTCGTTGACTATCTAATCAGCTCTTTTGCACAGCTTACAGCCCTTGGATGGAATCACCCCTTTTCGCCGGCAAACGAATCAAAGTCCAAATCAACAACACCAAGGCTGTTCTTCGTGACCCCGGTTTCAAAAACGGGGATTACGAGGACAAACGGGGACTGTGGATCGGGACTGAAGGCAATCAAGCTAAAGTTCTAATCCATATGGAAAGGCTCTTGGTGCCGGACAAGTATGTACGTCCAATTCGGCCGGAAATCAAGGGTGAAATGGTTACCGCTCTCGATGGTGTTTGGATGGGTAAGGAGTTCGTGGTCATGGAATTCGGAAAGGACCAATGCGTTGTTCGCGACCGTACAATGAAGAGAGACTCCAAGACTTACATTCGCCTGGCCACGAGCACCTTAGTAGTCATATGTCCTTGAGCCTTGTCTACAATACATTGTATATACCAGTTACGTCGTATGTATACCATTTATAATGAGACACGTTTTACAACTTCCCCCGCCTCACTCTTCGAGTGGGGCTGGCGTGAACGGAGGATAATCCCGGTCATTCGTATATCCGGAGCAAGTCATTGTTCTCCTTCATCGGAGAAATTGATGTGGCGGCCACGCATTCGTATATCCGGAGCAAGTCATTGTTCTCCTTCATTGGAGAAATTGATGTGGCGGCCACGCGGATATGGGAAACAATGGGCAGGCGGGTGGCCATCCGCGTTTGGAACTGCCGAACGCCACTGAGCCGATAGGGGATGGCTGTTGGATATCTCGCGAGCGTGGAGTGGCAGCGCGTCCTATGTCACTATTCTACTGTATCTACCATTCGCAGTCTCGCCATCTCTGTTGCCCTCTCCGCTTGCGATGCGTCCTAAGCTCCCCAAATCAATCAAGAGCGCGGCGTCAAGCCCGCGCACGCCTAAATCATACACACCAGTCCCTGGACCGGGTCGTCCTCACCACCTTACGCGTCCCGATGGTATTCGTCCCTTGGTGTACCTCTCTGGTGGAGATACGCTCATCCAGCACCCCAATCTGCCAAGGATACCGGGGCAAATAGGCTTCGCTGGTGACCGCCCGTTCGACGGCAGAACACGTCGTGCTCCGGTCGCAGATCACCTGGACGATGCAGATCCCTTTCACTTCGAGCCTGATGTCATGTTCGACTCCACCGTTGCCCCTGGCTTTGATCCCCTGCAGTCACGCCACCGAAGGAAAAGGGCAAATCAGTCGCAGCGATGGCTCACGGAGGTCATTCCTGCCTTGATTCCTCCCTATATGGAGGTTCTCAGTAAGACACAGTCTTTGCGGCTGCGTGCCGAATCCGAGTTGCGGTGCACGTGTGGTAGTCCGGGTAGGAAGTTGGATATGGTCGTGCTGCGGTTTTCGAGTGAGTTACCAGTCTTTCCTTGGGATTGGCTTCTGCTAACAGTGTCTCATAGCTCTCGAATCTCTTAGCGTCCAGATATGCGAATGTTCCCCTGCGGCAGTGCAGCTGATGAACCGAGGCCTATTTCCCTGCTCGCCCGTGGCTCCAACTCTGGCTGTGGACCTACTAGTTCTCGACTTCGTCACCCGACTTTTCGTCCATATGCCACCGAATATCACGGCGTGGTGCCAGACCGCTGAGGAGTTCCTCGGTCCTCAAGGCTATAAGCTCACAACACAAGTAAGTTTTCTCACTCTTCGTGATCATTCTAATCTCATGCTCGTATCGTACCGCCAGGATTCACTACGGCGGCGGTTCTCCAACGCGCTTCAGTGGTACAACACGCTTCAGGATGCCACCACGAAGTATGTGGATAGTAAATTGTCGCAGGCCCGGCAGGCCGCCACGCGCCTTCACGACGGTGCTCAAGAAGACTGTCCATCGCTGGAACATGACACCAACGACGGCAGAGACCATATCCCCACTTCCGCCATTCCATCTCCTTCACGTAGCTCCGCCCCGCCAGCCCCATCCTCAAATCCAAGAACACCAACTCGACAAGCTACGGTTGAAGACGTCGACGACGAGGAAACCCCCGTTCCGTTACGTACCGCACCTAAGAGGCGACGGCCAGCAGCAGATCTCGAAGACGAACATCCTGTCGCCGTTCCTTCCCAACCTTTCCCACATCCCACGCCTCGTGAGCGGCCCAGTGATTACTTGCGCGCTCGGTGCCCCCTTTGTTTTGGTGGCGAGTTCCCCCGATGTGCTGATACAGAGTGAGTGTCTTTCTTGTCGGCCATGACTGTTCATTGACATCCTCGATAGCCCAGGCAGTCCAGATGCCATAGTTTGCATTGATGCTTGCTTCACCCAGAAACGGAACAAGCAGGCGCGGGACCCGGAGCGCGCTCATCCGCGGACTGTATTCGTGCCCGAATCCGATGCAGATCGCATGGCTCAGTACGTCGAGAGGGTTCGCCCGCCGAAGGCACCAAAGCCACCCAAACGAAGTCGGCAGCAGAACGATGAGGTTGACAAGTACGAAGAGACCTTGCGTGTACCAAAGTCAGTACTCGATAGTTGCGAGTCTGGCTTCACCGCCGCCGATGATGCTCGAGTCAAGGCTAGCACCCAGTTCTTTGATGACACTGCTCTGATGGCCATGCTTTGCCGCCACGACCGTGTCCTCTGGATCGTGAATATGCGATCAGCTGGAGAGAAGCAGCACTACGCTCTGGTCCTCATTGAGACCTTGTTTCAACACCTCCCGCTAGCCTTCCGCATCGGACTTCTCTACGACATTGCCTGCCAGCTCGAGAGAAGCTGTGTCCTTTGGAAATTTCTCAAACGTCATATCAATCGCATATCCTTTGCGATTTCCGTGTTCCATGCATTCGGTCACCAATGGGCCTGTCAGGTCATCTATCATCCACAAAAATGCTTGGGATTCGGTCTATCAGATGGCGAGGGATGCGAGCGCTTCTGGCACTCAATCAGCAAGCTCATCGCCTATCTACGAGTATGCGGTGTAAGTCTTTCCATAGCGAGTTTGTTTGTACTTTCTGACATGTCATTATCAGTATCATCAGCGGATCTATACACTCGACAGACAGGTGCAACAGGCTGATAAACAAAGTCTAGCCAAGCTTGCAAACTGGCTACTACGGCGCTCCCGACATTGTAAAGACAAACGGCAAGCTGCGGAGACGGCGCTGCAAGAGGCTGGACAAACCGAAGCGTGCCTTCGCCGTGAGTGGGACGCCCAAGTAAAAGCCCAAACGAAACCCCTGCCGCGTAAGTCATTTGGAGCCCTAATATTAGATGTAGTCTCACGACGTTACTGCAGGTCGCTCTAAGAACCAAGGCAAGAATGCAGTCGAGGAGGCCATCCGCTTACGGAAAGCACGTGACATTCTGCAGCAACGCGTCACCAATCTCGAAGACGAGATTCTAGACCCATCGGCGGACACTGTCGCAATCAGTGGCGTCGAGGCGCAGTTGGCTATTGCGCGCCCAAAGCTGCATGACACCGAACTTAGACTCAAGCACCAGGAGCGTGCTCTTGGGGTCGATGATCGCGCCGAATTGATCCAACTACTTGGCAATTCATTTATTGCTGCCCGTATGAACGCGCTTGCACTTAAGGTCCGGCTTTGCGAGCGACTGCGGGCAAGGAAGTTTGAGATGGATCGGGTTGAGCGATCATTTCGCAAACAAGTCAACGGTACGTCATCAAGTTGCTCGCTCAGTCTCACAAAATCTAACTACCGTACAGAGCAAAAGATCCATGCTCACACTGAGGCATCGGTTCGGAGACGTGATCCTAGTGTCCAGCAGTTGGCGCGCGACTACAATAAGCTTTGCAAAACAATGGCATCACTGATCACTGCTGATAAGGCTCCCACTCCACCACTTTGGCTATCCGACGATGGGGTGCGCAGTGGCATCAAAGCTCGACTGGAGCTTGATCGATGCACAGAAGAGGAAGCGCGGCTGCGGCACGAACGACGCACTCTTCAGTTTTGGTTTCAAGAAGAGACTCTTCTTGAAACCATCTGAAGAGTGGACGGTCATTACTGCGGCAATTGAGAGTACTGGTATGTTTGCAATTGCTTACATTTCTAGCTTGGCTAACATTTTATTGTAGACTTCCTACCCCTCAAATATCAATTTGAACAGAGGAAGCAAGATCTCCTTTGTCTTTGCGCGACATGGGAATTGCCGCTGCGGTCTCTTGACGCCGGTCGTGATGCACTCCGAGATTGGGGTCCGACTCCGGAGGAGCTGCTTCAAGCAAGAGCTGATCAGGTAACGGCCGCAGTAGTGGATGAGGATGATGAAATTGGAGATGATGTTATTGATGTTGATGATTACCTAGTAGAGACTCTCGATGCCTTCGATATCGCAGCAGCTTATCGCGATAAGTTGTAATAGTTATTGTGAAAATATATCAACTTAGTCCTGAACCGGGTGATCTAAATTGGGCAAGACTACTTGTTGCTCACCTCCTGCCCTGGTCCAGCCCACCGCCTCCCTGGTCCGGCCCACCTCCTCCCTGGTCTTGCCCACTGCATCCCTGGTCCGGCCCACCTCCTCCCTGGTCTTGCCCACCGTCGCCTGGTCTTGCCCACTGCCTCCGCGCTGGTCTTGCCCACCGCCCCCTGGTCTTGCCCACCGCATCCCTGGTCCGGCCCACATCCTGCCATGGTCTTGCCCACCGCCCCCTGGTCTTGCCCACATTTTCTCTGGTCTTGCCCACCACCTCCCATGGTCTTGCCCATACTTGTCTATACACATTCTATATATCGGGAATGCTTGTAAACTATTTTTACTTGTACATAACATGCTATCAATAACTACAAAGGAAGGAAGGGTGTTGGAAGACTATAAAGATGTCCTTTCCAAACTCTAGAATAGTTTGTTGCCATAATGGCTCTACCAGTTTAACAAATAACATGAAAATGTATCTCTAGTTCTGTAACCTGTTTGAAGTTCTTGATCACAGCACCCAGTCCCCTTAGACATCTCTCCAGCATTTTGGCAAGAGAAATTTCAAAGCGTTATATTGTAACCTAGTGTATCACTAATAATATATGCATGATATATGCTGGGCAGGACCACACAGGCTGGGCAGGACCACAAAGCGTGACGTGACATATCTGGTCTTGCCCACACCTTTGGTCCAGCCCAAGACCTGAGATGGGAAGACCATAGCCTGTTGGGACAGCTTGGGCTGTCCCAAACTGGGAAGCCCACTCCTTAAGTGTGGGAAGACCAGATTGCTTGGGACCAGACCATGGTCCCAGACCCTGTTAGGCTAGTCTTTCACAGCGGGACCAACTACCCTAAGAAGGTATCTCTAGGGGCTGCCTGAAGTGCGATTTCCACGCATCAGCTCCTGTGCCGTCCATCTTGATGCCGTACCCCATGGGGTTTTTGCAGTTGTAGGTGATAAGGGCGAGGACCCACGCATCCCGTTTGTTCCATTCGTCGAGGGATGGGGAGTTTGATTCCCATTCGGTAGGTTCAGGCGGGAGTGCGCTACTTGGGAGTGCGGTGGGTTTTGTGATCTTTCCCTCGAGGTATCCGAGGGCGCCGCGAAGTCTGGTGGTGACGAGGATGCGGCCTTTGAATCCTACGAAGTTGGTGCCGTCGAACTTGTATTCTTCAGCCCAGATGGGGGGGTTGTTGCCTGTAGTAGTCATAGTGGTAGTGGGGTTTGTGTCGAGCTGGTGTAGTGGGTAGTAGGGATGTAAATGTGATGTGTTGCTCAAATGTGAAGTGAGGTCGTTGTGGAGTGCCTGAGTTGTAAGCGCTAGCGCAAGCGGGGCCCATAACCTGTTAGAGTTTGTAGACTTCAGGCACGTTTGTATGATAAACGAGTGGTTTATTGCTGCTATCTACAAGCTGCTTTTATAGTATTCTAAAAGTAAATTTTCAAGTAAAATTGTAAGTGGTTGGTAAGTGGTTGGTAAGTGGTTTAATAAGCAGTTCCGTTCTACTGAATAGAAAACAGTTTTCGACGGTCGGTGTCGAAAACGCGGAGCTCTATTATTAGTAACACGATCGCGCATGCTTACCGAGCACGCGGGAAACCCGTCCTCGGTACGTCATACTTTTGCCGGCCTTGTACAAGTCAATTCCTAACACTGACCTGGATAATGATGCTGAGACAGATTCTTCAGAAACTCCTCCACCCCGTGCTTGGCAGGAAAGTGATCCGGTGTCTCCAATTACCAACGAAGAATGTCAGGATTTGGCAAGGAATGCGGAGGTTGTCAACGCACTGGAAGATCTGTTTAGTTGGAGGCACGTCCTTTAGTTGCGTCTCAGTCATCCTCATTCCAATTCTTCCCATCCCAGACACAAAGACCGGACTTCTAGAACCAGTGTCCTAGATTCGATGGAGTCCTGGCGCTTTCGGAGAGCAGTTTATCGGGCGATGTTGTTCTCCAAAGCGTTTCCACTTAGCGATTACGAGGACACGGCAGATGAAGCTGCTGATTCAGATGAGCTGGAAGAGCTAAGGCTTAGGAGGAAAACTCTGTTACAGGAATTCTCAGATTCGGAATTGCGCGCACTGCATAGTGTCAGTCTCTTCTTGAAAGATGTGGCGAAGTGGCCTGCCGAGGCTCAGCTATCATCCCGTTCGTCATACCTGTCTAGGCTTTCAGGACCAGCTCTAACTGCAGTTAATTGCGCAGCGGATCTTTTGGAGACGGGAGATGTTGCTCTCGCATGTGGTCCGGCTATAATCCTAGAATCGTACCGAACGCAATCAATCGATTGCCTTGTAGGCGATCTGCTCTTCGAGATGGTGCCGGATGTGCTCGAAGAATATATGTCCTATCCGCTCGATGTACTTTGGGAAGAGCGTAAAATAAAGCCACCACCAGATGACCTTACACATTGGAAGTCTATTCTAGACGTTATCCACGGTGAACAAGATACCTGCAAGTACTTCCAAGATCCCTGCAAGTACTTCCCAACACATTTCGATGGCGCACGGCTGATACACGGCTGATACACCCTCAACAGGTAAGCAGTGCAATGACGCAGGCAGAAACATTCAAGGCTTCGCCATTTGGAACGAAACAAGTGAGGGCTGCCCGGCATTTATGAGGCCCGAAGCTCCGTATTGATCCACCCCTCAGGTTGGGATTATCTCAAAGGCGTTTCCGCAGACCTAACTGTATACGGGCTTCGGAATTTAGCCAAGGGAACCATGCTCCAGAGCAGGGTCGACGGAATAGCACTGGTCACACGACTTATTGACCGGCACTTCTCGTATACACAATTCCTCGAAGAGATACACGAAGTTAGGACCCCTCCTTATGACTCCTGGAATAAGCAAGATTGGATTTGTGCACCATGCTTTGAGGAAATCATACGATGCCACCTCCATCTTTGGCTTCTGGAACGTAAGAAAGCAGGTAAGCTATTTCGATCAAGATTGAGAGGGCTTGTAACTATGAACATGCATTGTAGATGGCGTCCAAATTCCCGAGGATTGTTGGTGAGTATCCAAGAGCAGCGTATAGCCATGGCACCCCGTATATTGAACCTTTTGAATAGGTACGGCTATAATTGCAAGACACAGGTGCACAGTCTGGACCACGCAAACCGTCGCAATGTGTGTGGAAACTTACGACAATGGGAAAAATAACTGATATCCTTTAGCATCTCTGTGAGCCAACGCGATAGGCAGAACTTCGAAATCATAGACTTGAGGCGGCCTCGGCATTTTGATGCACCAAGCATCTTTGATGACGCTTCATTACCGGTACCAGCCGTTGGCACGGACTGTTCACCCGCATTGCATAACTACTCTTCTAAATCGTTGACGTCGTGCTCTACATCTCAATACAGGAATTCTTGATCGTTCGATATTCAGATGACAATATGCGTCTAACGCCATGAAGCATTGACCGTGAAGCTTCCTGTTGCAGGGCTGGTGGCCTGTCGGTTGGGATCAGACTCCCAGGTCACTACACCATTGTTCTTGCGAATAAACTTGTATTCGAAGTTGGTGCTGGCGGGGACGTCGATGGTGACTATGGGAAAAGGCGGTCAGGTCTTTTGGTTGAGAGGCGGCTGTAGTAAGGGACGCACCACTCCAGGTAGGGTATGCAGCTGAAGAAAGAAGGATCGCATTGTCGGGCGACCAGTTCTTCAGCGGGTCAATGGAGCCAGTCAAGTAGATGTTTTCTAAAATCAAAGAGGTAAGTAATACGAAGAGTCGTTCGGTGGGAGTGAATATACTTGCCTCCAAATACAGTAGTAGCAACCTCGTTGAACGTGGCTCTGACGGTAGGGCCCAAGTTGCTGTTGCAGACGGTAGGGACCTTTAAGCCCTTGGCACCCCAACTGGGGCTCGAGGTGCCTTTGCGTGCCGCGAAGGCTGTGAGCGCCGAAGCGTAGCTCCAGGTCAAGTGGACGGCGCTGAGGGGCGCGCCAGTGTCCCTGTTGAACTGCTCTGCAAGGCTGCCGTCAGTAGGAGTGTACTTGGCATTGACGGCGAGGAAGTCGTCGGCGTGGACCTTGATGGCGTTGACGAGCGTAGTATAGGTACTGGTGGTGGAAGCGTAGGTCCCGGCGGTGACGGTAGGAGCGAACTGTCTGAAGAAAGCCAGGGAGACGCTGGTGACGGTCACTGAACCCTGAGCTTTCCAGACGATCAAGGCATCGTAAAGCTGTTCTGCGACAGCCGCGGTGGCGAGATACCAGGGCTGCCAGTAGACGTGTCAAAACTGGGATGGAAGGCCAAGGGATGATAGGGATGCTTACGTTGCCATTGTAGTAAACATCTTCGGGGTACCGGCCGGTTGCGATACCACTGGTGGCGGGGACGCCATGATTGATTGCGTAGATGGATCGGAAGGAGTCGACGTAGACTTTCAAACTGGCGAGGGCTTTATCAGAGCAGGGTTGGAACGTCACGGCGTCGCAGCCGGCAGCAGCGTCAAAGGTGTGAATGGAGGCTAGCGCGGAGTTGACATCTTTTCCACTTCGTCCTCCCCCTGTGTTTGAGGTGATGTATGAGCCAGTAGGGTTCCAGTAGCTCTGCAAGACATACGTTAGTCGAAATATAAGTGGCAGCAACGAGAAGATAACTCACTTGTAAGAAGCAGAGAACATTGTCGGCTTGGGTGGTCCATCCGGTGACAACGCCCGTCTGGCCAATTTTATTGGCCAGGGTGACACCTTGGCGCAAGGCTTTGTGTTGAACAGCCGAAGTGAAGAAAGAGGAGGATGAGACCTCTTCCCAGAGATCAAATCTAGGGCGAAGGGAAACTAAACATGAAAGTTGGCGTTGAAACTCAAGAAGACGCACCCTGAACTGTTCCACTTGTTAGCAACATAGTCAAGGTCGAGTTTGATGACGGGCCAAAGCTTCTGTACGACGTATGTAGTGTTGGACTGGCCGATTAGCGAGTTTGCATAAGTGATCAAGGCGATCGAACGCAGAGCGGGACCATCTAGAACTACTTTTAGATGTCGGGAAGGACGGTCGCAGCGAAGTACATACCCCGTTGTGGCCTTCCCCAGCCGCCTGTGAAAGCCGAGAGATCGATTTCGAATTTGGGTTCGCCGAGTCCACCACTCGACACAGTCCCACTGGGATTCGAGACTTGTTGAATAATCGTTTGCGAGCCGAGATAGTCGTCGATCAGGCTCCGGAGGCTGGTGTCCTGGCCTTGGGTGTACCTGTAGACAGAATGGTTTGTTCAGTCACCATGGAGTAGGAGGTAATCACGTACTGGTCGATAAGGCATTTGAAGACCAACGCGGAGTCGCGGATCCAGGTATAGAGGTAATCCGGATCTGTTGTACTGGGGCTGGCGATGACGACTCCAGGCTTCAGGCATAGAGATCAAGTCTTTGTCGAGTTTCGGATATCACATCAGACTCACTTTAGCACCTGCTGACCTGGATCCGCTCGATCCTATATTCGCGAGGAGACCAGCCTTAGCAATGGGCGACTCCTTCGCGACATACTGGTCAACCACTACCGACGACTGCGCAAATACGCTCGCGCACAGGGCGAGAGCAGAGAGTAAAACGGCACGCATCGTTGCACGAGAGAGGGCCCCGAGGAATTCTTTTGTCCATCCCCAGCCTGGGCACAGGGTGTCTTTATAGTAGCTTGCGAATAGACTTTTGAAATTCGTCTTCAGGAACAGCCCCGCATAGCATGCTGCCCCAATGACAGCATATCCGAGGATTGTCAGATGCGAGGAGGGTGCGCGTGGTCCTGTCGTGCCCCCACCAGGTTCGATCGTGTGCTTCATGAGGCTTGCTGGGCCGCGTAACAGCCCCGGAAATCACAGTCCAATTTCCTCTGAGATCACAGCGCCTCTGAGCATCTGCGGGGTGTGCCACGGGGTCAGAGTGGATTGCAAGAGGTACTGAGGATTTGTCAATCTTTGTCGAGCATACATCCAGGGTGGAGGAGGCAAGGTTGTAAGGATGTCTCGGTCTACTCGGCACGACCACAAGCCATCACTGCGATCATGCTTCCTTCAAGTTCCATGGACCCATATGTTCGTACTTTCAGTTGGACGACTCCGGGTGGCTTGTACTACTATATCAAATGTCACCTTATAACAAGCTCATGATCACCTTTCGGGACACATTCTGTATCATGTCGTCGTCATGCCATAAGCCTCCTGCATTACCGACTGTCAATCAAGCATAACCATTTTTGCTGTTGACAACCCCAAAGGCGCCCCCATCCTTCCCAAACATCTTCCTTAGATCTTCGACCAGCTCGACTGGCTTCTCATGCGCGGCGAAGTGGCCACCACTCTCGTGTTCGGACGAAAACACGAGATTCGACGTCTTCATCCACCTACAGGAGAAGATCGATGCACAAGTCAGGTACGCTGGGGTAGACTAACAGAGGGTACGTACGATCGCGGGACCTGCGTGAGCTCTTTGGGAAAGTGCGAATGACCAACCGGGATCGTCGTGCGCTCTTCTTTGATAGTTGCGTTGAGACCTCCAGCAGCCAGTATATACTCGTAGTAAATGCGCAGAGACGCAGCTGGTCCAGCACGGGAAAAGTAGTAGATTGAGATCCAGGTGAGCACTATATCCATCGTGGTCAGTCAGTTAAACCGATAAGGAGGAGGTTCGTACCTTCGTCGTCATCCCAGGGGTATGAGTCCGTCCATTCGACAAGCTTCTCGTAGATCCACGCTAGCAAGCCAACGGGCGAGTCCGTCAGCCCGTAGCCGAGTGTTTGCGGCCTGGTGGCTTGTTCTGCGTAGTAACCCCGACCCACGTTGCGAAACCATGCTGAGCGCGCAAGACCGGCTTTCTCGCGTTCGCTGTATGAGAAAAACGGCAGATTTGAAAAGAGATGCCTTAGGAAAGCAATAGGCTGGCCGACTGAGGGAGGAGCAGCCCTAAACGATGATGCTGGTGAGTTACGGTTGAATAGGGTTTGAAATAGGATGGTACCGAGGGAAGTTCGTGTGCCATGCTTTATTGTGCTTGGGCCCGTAAAGATGCGCAATTCTACGTGCTATCTACGGATTGTCGTTTATTAACGCGGCAAGCACGGTGCTAGACAACTCACGTAGAACCCCCAGTCGCCACCTTGAGTAACTAAAATCATAGTTGGTACTAATCAGACCAAGGGATAAGTCCACATACCATATTCGTCATATCCCAGAGCGAGCATTAATTTGTTTCCTAGCTAAGGGCCAGGACGTTCGTCATTGCGGACAGTCTTGAGATGAGAGGACACGCGCACCTCGGCGTACTGCGATAATGCAAAGCCTTTCTTCGTGGGGGCGGTAGAGAACCCAAATCCCGGGAGGCTAATCGCCACAACATGGAAGCTGGGGTGATCTGGCGAAGCCTCAATGAGAAGAGCTAGGATCTTGCGAACTTCCAGGAAGCTCCCCGGCCCTAGGCCAAACATGAGATACGGCGACGATGGAGGGTATCACCCGCGCGTACATCCGTGAACAAATAACAAGGGAATCGCGTTCTCCACCTCGCTCTTCTTATGAACATAGTGGACGTTGAAAGTCCCGAAGCCGTCCACATCTAGATCTCTGGTGAATTGTGGTAGCTCAGCATTTAGCGCAGCCTCGTGCTTCCGCCAGTCGTAGCCTTGCTTCCATCGATTGACGAGCCTGGTGATGTCAGCAAGAGGTGCGCCGTAAGCCCAGTTCGCGTCTTGAAGTTCGTCAGGAAACGTCGCGAGGGCTAACTTCTGCTGGAGGAGAGAGAGCTGGGAGTCGGGAATGGATATTATGAAAGGAGTCTCTGTAGACATGGTGGTATGAGTAAGAGTTTCCACATCTCCGCCGTCGCCTTTTCTTGAGAAGCGAGTTATGATAGCTGGAACACGGTCACGGTTTAGAGAATGATGAGGATAGACAGGAACAAATACCAACGGGCCGGGGGCCGGCTTGGACGCGTTCATACTGCTACACGTCTTCCGTCGCACTTTACAAGCCCTTGGGCTCTACCGAAACTCACAGAGAAGTATCAAGCATACCCACTCTTCCCTCTAACAACCCCAAACGCGCCTCCCCCAGCCCCCAAACATCTTCCTAAGATCCCCCACAAGCTCCCGCGGTTTCTCATGTGCAGCGAAATGTCCACCACTCTCATGCTCCGACGAAAACACGAGAGTCAATTTCTTCGTCCACCTGAGTACAGGGAAGGAAAGTGTTTGGGTCAAGGCAACAGGTGGGTAGGTGGGTAGGAAGGGGTACGCACGACCGCGGGTGGTGCACGATTTCCTTGGGGAAGTGCGAGTAGTACCCAACTGGGATGGTGGTTCGTTCTTCTTTCCAAGTCGCGTTCGGACCGCCGACGGCTGGCGTGGACTCGTAGTAAATGCGCAGAGATGCAGCGGGTCCTGCACGGGAGAAGTAGTAGAGGGAGATCCAAGTTAGCGCTATATTAAAATGGTTAGCCAAGTCCATGATTATTTCCTGGGATGGGTGGATGCTTCATTGTCTGTACCTTCGTCGTCGTCCCAAGCGTACGCATCCGTCCACTGAACAAGCTTCTCGTAGATCCACGCTGCCAGCCCGACAGGCGAGTCGGCAAACGCGTACCCGAGAGTCTGTGGTCTGGTGGATTGCTCCATTTCATAGCCGCGACCCATGGTCATGAACCATTTCGTGCGTGGGAAGCCTGCTTTCTCGCGGTCGCTATATGGGAGGAGGGGTAGGTCCGAGAGAAGGTGCGATAGGAGGAGCAAGGGCCGGCTCATGGAGGGAGGGGAGCCTCTGGATTATAGCGTGAGTATGATGCGTTAAATAGCGATGATGTTAAGGAAGTACCGAGGGAAGTTCGTGTGTCATGCTTTGCTGTGTTTGGGGCCGTAAAGGTGTGCGATCCTGCGTGCTATCTAGCGCGGCTTTAGTGACTGAGTGGACCAGCTGGAGTAAAGCCAACCGCGGCGCCCCGATCGCCACCTTGAGTCACTATCCTCATAATTAGTATCAATCGAATACGAGAGTAGGTTTAAATACCATATTCATCGTATCCTAGTGAGAGCATTAATTTATTTGCAACCTTGAGAAAAAGTGTTGATTACACAGGCTTGGATAGCGTTAAAAAAACAATCCAGCGTACCTCAGCGTACTGAGATAGTGCAAAGCCTTTCTTAGTTGGAGCGGCAGAGAATCCGTATCCGGGAAGGCTGATCGCCACGACGTGGAAACTGGGATGATTCGGGGACGCTTCGAGTAGAAGGGGTAAAATCTTGCGAACTTCAAGGAAGCTTCCCGGCCCTCTACAAAGGTTGAGGCCTCGGAAGGACGGGGAACATCATCACTTCTTACATCCGTGAACAAATAACAAGGGAATCGCGTTCTCCACCTCACTCTTCTTATGCACATAGTGAACGTTGAGCACTCCGAAGCCTCGACGTCCAAGTCCCGAGTGAACTGCGGCAGCTCGTCATTTATCGCGGCCTCGTGTTTCCGCCAGTCGTAGCCATCCTTCCAGCGATTGATGAGGCGCTTCACGCCAGCAAGTGGGGCGCCATAAGCCCAGTCCGCGTCTTGGAGTTCGTCAGGGAATGTCGCGAGGGCTAGCTTCTGCTGGAGGAGAGAGAGCTGGGAGTCGGGAATGGATACTTTGAAGGGGGTCTCTGGTGGGTATGTGGACATGGTGGTGTGAGTGAGAGTTTCTACATCCCCGGAGACGCCGGTATATATGATGAATGCTTGAGAAGCGCGGAAGTACTTTCGAGTCAAGAGAGCAGGGTCGCGAATGATCGGGAGAGATGAGCACTTGGATGATGCTTAGCACTTACTGTATGTCCATTAAGGTAGGCTTGTATTCGTTGAGGGATCAGTCAGTGGTCCACATGTTGTGGAGGGAAGTCGGGATGGGGCCGAGAGCCGATGACTGAGTGCTTAAAGGCGACAGGTGATCTCGTGCTTCTCGACGACGGGGTCTGCAACTCGATGCTAATTCTGTAATTCAACGCTTCACGGCTACGACGTACAATAGATTATATGGGTACAGAGGAGGGAACGAGGTAGAAGCGAGGTGCCGAATGTGTTTGTGAAGTGTCCAGGAGATCCCTATGATCAGTGTACAACTTCATCTGCGGGGAATATTAGTTTACTTACGAGGCAATAATGACAAGGTTGAAGGACTTACCAGTGACGCGCCCCATTTCCAACGAGGTGCGCGTCAAGTTCGCATCTATCGCTGAATTTCGCTGAACTATTTCGCCTCATATCCGGGCTGGAGATTTCCTGCTGGTGCTCCTGAATAGCGCGGGCGCAGTGTTCGAGAAGATGTTCTTCAAAGAGCTCTGCGTCACCACGTCCCCAACCAGTATAATCGCCTCGCATGGACATCTCGAAGCAACGGCGCTTAAAAAATGCCATGTGGTAGGCGCGCACGGCTGGCCATGGGTATCTGTCCGCGAGCGCGCTTAGGTGCGCGTTATAGTGGAAGAAGCTACTCGCTACAGAGGTGGACTGCGAGTGGGCGACAAGGACACGGAAGTAGTTTTGGAGTGGGACGAAGATGGTGTCGAGGGAGGTATAGTGCTCGCTTGTGTTGATGGGTCTAAGGAAGACCTTGGTCCCGGCAAAGAGGAGTGGGAGGTGGCTGGTCTGTCCAGAAACAACGCAACGCGGATCGAGATTGCGGAGGTCCCATGGTTGAAGGGTGTGGTTAGTGATGGCGTTCAGCACAGCGGGATCAATGGTGGGAAAGAGAGATTGGAGGGAAGCAGTCGTGCATGGTGTTATAGGTGAGAGTGCAGGCGGGGGAAGACCTGCGCTCCGTGAGCCGTCCGTAACGAGATTCCCCTCAACCTTGTATGTGGTTTTGAGGGGTGCATAGACGGGACCATGATAAGTCGCCGTTGCGTTGGTGCGATTGTTCTGGTCGCGTTGTATGTCTGCGAACGAGCAGTTACGGAGAGCAGTTTTGTATGCACCCGTGAAAGCCATTGGGGGAAAACACAGATGAGGTGCGGGATTTCATTATTGGTGGTCGAGTTTTAAGAAGGGGAGCTAACGGGAGATGGGGACGTATCGCGTAGCACTCGAGGTGGTCGTGATGTGCGGCGATGTCTCATAACCAAGAACGTCCACGTGCGATGGAATAGGCATACAATACCAAACAGCTTCGGGTGTCAACTTTTTTGTGAACATTATATTGACTAGAACGATGAGCGCGGTGGCCTCGTCGACACGCTCGGTCGTGCGCTTCGGCCGCACCCCAAGAATCACCCGCCATCTCCGCAAGGACCGCCGCACCCAGCTCCCCATTCCCCATGTCCCCCTCGTCACTCGCGAATTCGCGCCTTGCCGCTTCCAAGACCACTACCACACCACCCTCGCCGACACCGCCATGTACATGACATACATCCACGAGCAGGGCCCTCGCCCCCCTCCACGGCCCATCCGCCTCACCTACGACCCCAACGACCCGTACACCAAAAACCGCCACAACCCCCCAGTAGGAGGCGCCCAGCTCGGTAAAAAGCCCCCGCCGCCATCGCGCCCGGGCAACGTCGTCCGGCTGGAGAAAATCTCGATCCATAGCATGCAGAAGGAGGCCATCGCGAGTAAGAGTAACCTCCTAGGCCTCATCATGGCCATGCGTACCCTCACGGGCGAGTCGTACAAGGCTGGGGGGCGGCACACGGCTGAGGGCATACAGCTGGTGCGGGGCAAGAAGTCAGTGGGAGGGTGGATCCGTCCTGGGGTGCCTGTTGGTGTGAAAGTCGACCTGAAGGGCCAGGCCATGTATGATTTCCTCGGTAACCTCGTCGAGTTCGTCCTCCCGCGTCTTCGCGACTTCCAGGGCGTGGGCCTCCCGCCGCAGTCGTCCTCCGTCAACTCGCCGAGCGCGGTGTCGGGTGTCGTGTCGTTTGGGTTGCCCGAGGCTGCGATGGCGCTGTTCCCGCAGATTGAGGTTAACCTGGACTCGTACCCGAAGCAGTATGGCATGCATATACATTTCGTGACGAACGCGACGGGCGTGGGCGCGCAGAATAGGGCGAGGGCGTTGTTGTCGGGCTTTCAGATTCCATTTTTGCGGAAGTAGGAGACACTGTGAGTTGTTCTGGTGGTCTTGGTCTTCTGCAATGTTCTGACAGGCGTGGGGCAGATCTATATATTGACCAATATTAATGCTTCAACTATTATTTGTGTGGAGCGCAAGGAATAAGGCGATATGCCCAAGACATATCTCTTGCTATGCTTTTGAGATGCTTGACCTTCCGACGACTTTGTTCCCAACCTATTGCTGCCAGATTCTTAGATTCTTCTAGCCCAGGCTCCAACGATCATACGAATTGATACTGTCGAACTTGATAGGCCTTTTTTCAAGGGAGGCGAAAGCTTGAGCAATGAATGGTGCGTGATGGTAGTTTGCTAGACTGTAAAGTCCTGCTTAACCCTCCACGTTAGATAGAAAACCCTCCATCAGTCGCGGGGGCTTTAATTTTGATGACATGCAAGACTTCTTCCGTTTTTCCTCCCGAGACTAAACTTTTCACGCTTCCGGTAATAACATGAAATAGTGTCGTTCTGCTACAAACTCATCCCTATCAGATTAATTAAGAGCTGATGTTGAATATCAAGTGATCTCTGCGTTCCAAAACACGTTCGCTTGTTGTCGGGCTGCAGTGCCTCAAGTGGGGATTCTTTCACGTATCGGGTGCGTGCCTGTAGGTTGGCAGCTACCGAAGACAGGAAAACGGGGGAAATGTGAAAGCCAGAAGATCAAGGAGTAGGAAATCAATCTACCTTCGGACTGGATGTTCGGGCACCTCGGGCGGGCTGAAATTTATTCGGCCACGATATCATGGTCATGGACAAAAACTTTGAAGACTGCGAGGGGGTCGCTCAGTGCCCATGGGGGAATATCATTTGATTTTTCTAAACTTCAGTAGGTGTTGGGTCCGACGTTCGATATGACGAGCATTGGTCGCAATTGCCACCGGAGGTAAAACAGAGACTGCGAAGGTAAATCCCAGTCAAGACCACGATGCCGCGACCAGTCTTGACCCCTCCGTGTATCACCGAGACCGGGGTCGATAGAAAGTGTAAAGGAAAGTGTAAGGCTTATTTGCTTCGTGGGTCATAGCGAAGGTTCTGAGGACAAGATGGTTATCAATGTGATGTTCGAGGAGGATACATGCCAGGGTACTGGAAGATGGATCGAGGAGGCGGTAGCAGAAATCGTAACCTGCTATGTACAGTACAGCGTGTCAGCTCGGCTGCCGCTCCAAGTCCTCGACATTCGGTCACCATGATAGCTGCTAACTTACGTCTTGTGGAAAAGTTCTTGGAGGCGTGCTGATGCTTCTCCTCGTCGATTAATTACTTAGAGCCTGTTCGGCATCAGAATCGGATTCGGATTCTGCGGTCGATTCTGCCCGATTAAGTAATTGTGAGAATTTAGAAAATGTGACATGCTGTGACCTCGCGCGTGCTCTCGCGTCAAATCTTCGCGCGCGACGCGCATTGCCTCCCATTCGTCGTAACATGCCTCGTGCCACCGCTGGCCCTCCGGAAAATGTGCGGTGGGGACTTCTACTTGCTGCCATCTCTATGTTTCAGGCAGTCAGTCTTGCTGTGATGCTGTATGCAAGTCCATGGTATTGGAAGCAGCCTTATCATACCTCAGCTCTCTCAGGCGAAGATTGGGTACAAGAGCTCATCTACGGACACCCCGATCGCATCAAGCATGAGCTAGGGATGCGGGTTCATGTATTTCTCAAACTCGTTGCGGAGCTCCGCCTTTGTGGCCTCTCGGATTCCAAGAATATCACTCTTGAGGAGCAAACAGCAATCTTCCTGTACATGTGTGTCACTGGGCTTTCTGTCCGTCATGTTGGGGAGCGCTTTCAGCGATCCAATGAGACCATTTCGAAGTGCCTATTTCTCAGTTTGACTGTCTTCAACTGTGTTGATTCATGCTCTGTAGGTATTTTAGGCGTGTTCTTGTCATGCTTGCATCCCCACCCTTTTACAACCGCCATGTCCGCCTCCCGTCGGAAGACGAGCCCGTTCCCCCTGAAATCCTCAACAATCCGAAGTGGTTTCCCTTTTTTGAGGGTGCTATAGGTGGGATGGACGGTAGCCACTTCGATTCTTGCCCGTCAGCAGCGGACAGGCAGGCTGCACGTAATAGGAAAGGGGGTCTCTCGCAGAACTGCCTAGCCTGCTGCTCCTTTGACTTTCGATTCCAGTACATCCTAAGTGGATGGGAAGGATCAGTTGCAGATGCTACCCTCTATAACGAAGCCCGTACGAGTGATCTACCCATTCCCGACGGAAAATACTATCTGGCAGATGCTGGGTTTGGTGTCTGTGATGCCCTTCTTGTTCCATTCCGTGGCGTGCGATATCATTTAGCTGAGTGGGGGAGAGCTGCTGTTCGGTAAGCATAGGCATGTCCACTAATATGTGTCTAATTTTGTTACGTACAGTCCCCAAAATCGAGAGGAACTATACAATCTCCGTCACGCGTCAGCTCGGAATGTTATCGAGCGCATCTTCGGTGTCTTCAAGAGACGTTTCGCGATCCTGACCCAGGCACCCGAATTTGACATGGATGTACAGGCCATGATCGTACCAGCGCTGGCTGCGATTCATAATTACATTCTTGATCATGATTCGGATGAAGTTCGGGACCTCCCTGATATTTTCGATCCTTCACCTGGCATGATTCCCCACGGCGAGCGTGATTTTGGACAGTTGGCACGCGGACCACCCACAATAGCCGAGAAGGATCGTGCAAAGAGGAGGCGTGACGAGATTGCACAGGCGATGTGGGATAGTTATCAAGCATATCTACGGGAGCTTGGAGAGTGTTCAGAAACAGATGAATGATTGTTATATGTATAGAACATCAGAAATAAAGGCTATCGAGCTTCCCTCTCACCCACTTCTTACGCAAAGATTCCTTTTTTAAGACCAAATAAGTATCGACCGCCGCAACATCCTTCTCGAGGACATCAATAAACTTGATGAGATCGTCCTCCGAGAGCCACCCATCCTCGAGCTCCTGCGCCTGACCAATAGCACGCTGCTTGCGTCGCGGTGTTGCCTCCAATCCCGTTTGCGTTGGCGCGAAAACATTTTCGAGGACTTCCGTGAAGCGGCCCATCGACCTCCCAATGTCGGCGATTCCCTGAGCTCCAGCAGAGAGGCGAGGGGTCTTTGCAGCACTAGCAGAGGTAGGGGCAGCCGCAGTACGCTTGCGAGAGGAAGAGGGAGCAGGTGTCATTGGGATAGAGCGGGGAGAGGGCTATGTACATCATTCAGTAACTTGGGACAGCCACATTATAGCGAGGTACTCACCTCCGGAGCACTTTCGGGGACATCTTCCTCGTCCTCGTCATCAGCCCGGGCCCCAACATCATCCTCTTCCACTTCGAAAGCTTGGCGTGCCTCGTCAGGTGCACCAATGTCGTCCCCATCGAGATCTTGAGATTGCTGGTCCAAAACGGGGCGAGGACCCTGCGAGGCACGAAATGCGTGGTTACCCTTGGCCTTTGAGGGGATTAGGCTGTCAAAGGATGCGAGATAGGGCCACCCCTTGTTGCGAAACGGAGCGGCATCAGGGTGCTTTGCCTTGAAATCATCCCATGTCCCCTTCTTCTCCGGCGTGATGCTCGCACCTTCCTCATCATCCCACGACCACCCTGAGTTGTCCCGAATGAGGCAGACGATGTCATAAGTGGATTTAAGCTGAAAACAGAGGTCAAAAAAGTGCGAAGCAGGCAGTAAAAAATTACATACAGTCCTGTACTTTCCCTTGCAGGAAAGATAAGTTTTCTGTGCTCCCTTGGTCAATGTTTCATTGAGATGAGCTGCACATGCCCTCCAGGTAGCAACCTTGAAGTTCCCTCCATCTCCAGCTTCAGACTTGTGCTCAATGAGGTACTCGAGGAAGTGTGTGGTGTCGGCATGGGTCCATGCTGCCTTCTTTGAGGTAGCCTCAGCTGTAGCAGGAGCAGGAGCACGTGTAGCAATATCTTGAGTACTATTTTCTGTGGGTTCTTGGCCACGCAGGGCAGGCATCGCGTCCAAATCGCGTCGAGGAAGCGCGCCGACGGTGAGCCAAAACTCGCAAGTCACTCAGTTGTCACGTCGATTTTGTGATTTGTCATATCTACTATATTTGGCAAAATCGCCCGCAGAATCGAAATCCGATTCTGATGCCGAACAGGCTCTTACATGCTAGCTGAGAAGCGACTATACCATAAAAGGGCTCATGGTCATTGTCCCACGGTCAGAAATTGCAAATGTTTGCCAGTCCATTTCAAGGGTCAGCCATCTTGGTGGCAGACTCCTTGCTTTTCCCCCTGTATATCCCCTTTTCCCTTCTCCCTCGGCTCTCTAGCCACCTTAGGGACGCACTGATACCGTCTAATAGGCTGTCGCAGTGACCATGGCCCAAGTCCAGACCGCAAGGTTCCCGATGAATGGCCCGTTGTGGGATGAGGAAGTGGTGCCTGCACTCAGGAAACGTACGGCTTCAGCCATTGCCGAAATTATGCCTGCTTATAACTAATCTTGTCATCTCATGTTGTCTTGTAAATAGGTTTGGAAAGCGAGAGCAGGACGCTAGCGAAGCGCATGTCCGCAGTCTCTTTATCATCCCAGGACGACCACTTCGTCTCCATGCACACCGATCCGACTTCGGCCCTTACCTACACTAGTGGAGGGGATACCCAGACCTCTCCTTTTCTTCAGAGTAATGCTAGTGTTGGTGCGCGCACGCGGTACGACCAATCAGATCCACGGACGTCGTTGGACCGAATACTAGCCGTGAAAAGTCGTGCACAGAACGGATATACCGCTGCTCCTATAAAAAATGAGGCCCCGTCACCAGAGCCCTTGCCTACCTTCCCTCGCTCAAGAACGTATTCCCAGCCGTACCTCTCCGACCTCCAGAACGGAAAGACACCGCGACCGAAAACGAATACGAGTACCCATACCAACGGTACCAGCAAGTTCCCCCGTTCACCCGACAGCAGGCCCACCCGAATACCCCAGCCCGCCTCGCGCTCGCCTCCAGCCCTCTCGCCGACCCCTAGCGCGTCGAACGGGGGCCCCATACCCAATGGCTACCACCAATATACCACCCCTCCACAAGATCAATACTACGAGCAAGCATCGCCCTACTCGGAAAACAGCCCCCGCACGCCCATCGCCATTCCGCGCAACCACGTGAATAATACCCCAAATATGAACGTGGGATTGGGCCTCCTGAACGAGACACCGCCGTTCAACCCTGCGTCCGCGTCCTCGTCTATGACACCGTCCCATTACGCGGAGCATGAGGATGAGGCGCGCCCACGCGCGTCGGTGGAGTCTGAGGAGCGCCCGTTCGAGCATTGGTACCGCGGTGAGGTGTCGCGGAACGGCGGCGTTGGTGAGCTACGTGTTGGGCGGCGGCAGGAGATGTTGGAAATTGCGAATTATGGGCATACGCTTAGGGCGCGGGAGAGGGAAAGGCGGGAAGATGGGAAGCGGCGGAAGAGGGCGGATAGTGTGTCAGGTATCACAGGCAATGGGGATGTGGGGAGGGCGAGGGAGAGGGAGAGCTTGTTTCTTGATGAGGAGGATGCGAGGGGTATAGGACGAGTGCTGGATGAAGCGCCGTTGACGGATTTCGAGGAGTCTGAGGGGGGCCATCATGAAGCTGCGTATGGCGGATACGAGGATTCGCAGGAGGGCGAGGATGTGTTCCCTCGGGGTCGCGATATGTCGAATGGATCGATGTCACCGCCTCCGCCTGTGCCGCGGTCGTCGCATGATGTCCGCAGTACCACACCCACGCCGACCACAATACCGCAGGCGCAGCAGAGACCAAGCTCTCGGACTGCAATTGTTCCACCTTCGCGGATACCAGCACGTTCAAGGCAGTCTTCTGAGTCCCGCGTGACGACGCCCACTCCCATGATCCGTGGTCCCGGCGAGACGCCCTCCACCCCCTCGGCCTCGACTTCGAAGTCGGTCTCGCCACCGCCGACGAGACAGCGTCAGCCGTCAAAGCCCGCCACGCCTGCCGGTCGAGGGACGCCGAAGTCACGGACAGCGGCATCGAAGGCGACGAAGGCAAAGACGTTAGCGTCGAAGAAGGAGCTGGAAGCGGAGGCGAAACGAAGGAGCGTTGCGTATTACCCATCGCCTGGGGAGGATGGCGACGAGACGATGATTGATGCGATTCCGGAGTGGACGCAGCCCGTTCCGCGGAGGGGGAACTGGGACGATGTTAGTGTTGTGTTTCTCTTTTATCTCTTTCGGCCTTTGATTTTCTTTGTTCTTGTGCCCTTGTTCTATTTTCCCGTTTTACCTGATTTCTGATTCTGTGCGTCTTTGTTTCTGTAGGTGGTTTTGCCTGTTGTGGCACGGAAAAATGGGTTGGAGGAACACTACGAGAAGGCGGATGGAAATCCGACACCACGGAAAGTTGATACGACTATTGCACCTGTACGTATATCCATTCTATTTCTGCCTTATGCACCTTGTCTAACTTAGCATAGGCACCCGGCACATTTGGATTCGACCACTCCAAATACCGCCCCCCACGCGGCGACGGTGAGCCTGAGCTTATTCCCATGGACGAGTTTGGGCGGCCCACACCCCAAGCGCGTCATGTCTCGCTCTCAGAGGATGGCGAACTTTCAAATACACTCGTTGCCAATCCTACGAGCCACGACCAGACGCGGCTTCCAGTTCGCACGTCGCCGTCGCCGGCGCCGTTTTCGGACTACGCGCCCATGCGGGTTGGGGAGAAGAATGCGCTGGGGGCGGCGATGACGGGACAGGGAGGACAGCAGCAGCTTCAGGACGAGAAGGACGAGGGAGGGGGATGCTGCAAGTGCATTATCATGTGATGACGCTGTGTCGACGATTTGGCGGTGGTTGTAGGTCGATATACGGACTTGAGTTCGTTCGTTCGTTCTTCTTTTCCATGTTTTTTTTCTTTTCTTTCGACATCTTGCTGTCATGGCTATCCTCACTCTCTCTTTTCACTCTCTGTCACTCTCTGTCCCTTTCCCTAATGCATATCATACATTTTGTCATTCAATCCAGGTTCCTCACTATGCACTCTAGCCATTCATCAATCAATAGCATACGACTTCCGGTGCCGCATCCTAGTCCCGGCTCATGGTCACTACTGGTTTCTCCCTCCTTCATAGCGGATTGTATTTTATATTATCGGCCCCCGTTCCCATTCCCCTACCCGTCTCCACTTATCATCTCACCCGTACGCTTGTACGTATCTCGTCATGTTCATCACGTTCTCTCTTCCCTCTTCAAGGTTCTGGTTCTGGTATACATCAACATCGATATCCATTCCGTAATTTTTTTGGAGTCTTGGTCCATCGCAATATCATACAATATAACTATTTGCTGCATGCATCCTATCAGTAATGTCTTCCATCACCGTCTCAGTCAGTGTTCATGAAGATCCTGCAGAGGCACAGGTATTGGTGACTTGGTAAGTGACGCCAGTGGAGAGTAGCTTGTCCTTGTCGACGCGTACCTCGTCGGTAGCGAAGGTGACACCAATTGAGTACTGTCCGAGGGCATTCGAGTCAGGGATCTCAATCTGTGTCCTGTTGGTGAATTCCGTGAGTAGCATTCGGCCTTTCCACCACTTGATGGTGTAGCTCTCGTGGCTTACGAGCGCCTCACGGAATTGGGCAAGTGGGACAAGTTGGACGTCGATGGTTTTAAACAACCCAACAGACGCATTTCCAGATGAGCCCAGTTTACATCCCTCCTTGACGTCGTCGATGAGGCTGACACGGCGTAGGAGGGACATCCAAAGGCCCTCTATGCAAACTTTGCAGAAGTTTGGCGTGGTGACGGAGCGCATGAGGCAGTCGTCGTTCGTGGGTCGGTACGATGTCTCGTTCTTCTCAGAGAACCTTTGAATACGTCAAGAATGAGCTTAGGCAAATATGAGGGAAAAACAGACTCACGTAGGGTAGACACCATAATTTCCAGGGGCAGAGATGAACCTGCGACAAATAAGCACTACGTAGACATTAAGATAGGGCACAAGTACTTACTCTTGCTCGTCTCCAAATTCGAGGAGCTCAACGCTACATAGCTGCGCGACGCCGGTTCTCTGCTCGTTGAGAAGGGTGAACTTGACTTCATGCTGTCCTGGCTTCAGGCTCTGGTCAATATGAATGTCATAATGCCAGCGGTCGAGCCCAATGTCCTTCCTTGGCACCCATTTAAGGTCAACCCCGTCCAATTGAACCTTCAGGTCACTAGCTTCTGGTATCCCAGAGAGCGAAAATCGCAAAAGATGCCGAGAATATGCCCCCGAGGACGTGAAGGATACCGACCAGGGTGTTGAAGCGTTGAGCAGTGTCCAAGGATATTGCTGCATAGGCATCACGGAACGCTCCACGCGAGGTGCAGAGCGGTGTCCTTTCTCTTGGGAGGAGGAGGAGAGCCAGTGCGCCCACGGGACGGGCTCAGAAAGCTCGTGATATGCGTTTACGCCAAAGTAGGCGAAGCCGCCGTCGTACTCCTCGCCGACGTCAATGATTGAGTGACCCAGCTCGTGGCGCAGGACGAGAGGCCCGTTCGCAAGTGAGGACGTTATAACCCTGGGGAAACGTCAGACATGTCATATCTCTCTGTAAATAGAATTGCACATACGTGTAATCACCCCCTAAGCCTAGACTGGAAATTTAGACTTAGATTAACGAGCGTAACTTCAAAAAACCTTACCGCCATAGTAGGGGTCGTTACCTGTATGGAAGGTCTAATTGATGAAGTTATGAGACAATATAGGGACCAGGAACTAACCTAACAGAATTGGATAGTCGCACTGCTCACCAAGGGATGAGCAGGCGGCTTCGGCAACTTCTGGTTTACTATAATAGACCCCTCTGAGTTCCGTTCCGTCTCGGTAGAGACCAAAGGGCGTACTATGCCAGTTTGAAAATCTATCAGAAAAAGCGCAGAAAATCTATGGGGATCATCCTTACTCTTTGGGCTTGCCACCCACACCAATGCCACTCTGAAAAACACTTCAGGTAAAGGCAGGTCGCGCAGGCGAAAAGAATTGACCTCTTTACTAGGCGTAAACGCGGCCCAAAAGTTCAGTAGGGGGCGTACGGTGGCGAAGGTCTGGTTTGCAGATACATCTTGAGCAAGTCTGGCTGCATCTTCGAGAAATTTCTCCCGTTCATTGGGAAGATCTAAGCGTTACCGCAGTTATGGGGTTAAGACGCAGTCAAAGTGGGTTTGAAGGTCTACCAACATCCGTCCGAGAAGAACACGAGATCGACACGGTTGCGAGACGGTCCAGAGACCACGAGGGGATGAACTTCAAGGGGAGGGCTGGGAACGACCGGGTACTCCTCATTAACAAGTGGGTACGCAGCCTCGCATTTCCCCGGAAGCAAAGGCCGAGGTGGAGTCATAGCAGGAAAGTTTCCCTGGTGTTGTAAGACCGATTGTGGCCCTGCAGAATAACATCCTGATACATGGGAAATTGAGGCTGCAGTTTGGGGGGAGGTGGATGAGGTTACCTTGGATTATAGCAGCTACCGCTAGTAGGATAGATAGGAGCATGTTAAGCCAGACTTTCCAAGCACCCAGCGGCTGTCAGTGTGACGGACCGGGCAAGTCAAGACCAAGTTCATGATCGATGCACAGTCGAAGAAAGTGTTGACGCGTCGTGTTCCCAGCACGTGCCGTGTGATGCGTGACTTGGGGACGGAAGCAATCATGTTTCTTCCGATAACTCCGGAGTGAACGACGACACCTACTACTACTAGCACACTGAATACGACGCACAACCGTTTCAGTTCCACCGTCTATGTTCCGCTACAGCCAAGTGTTACCGCTCCTGCCAGCAGAATATTCACTTTCGGTGTCTCTTCGATGATACATACCACTTCCTTCCTCCGAAACGGCCCGTCGGTTCAATATTGCATGGAGCGAAGTCACTGTATGGCAGCTGGCCACTACGCCTAACTTATGCTCGCCTTCAGTCCGAATTTGCCTTTGCTTGGCCTTCAATTTTTAGAAGAATGGATCGAATTCGACCATGTGGAGTCATTTGCTAGGCTTGCACCGCGCCTTATACCTTAAATCGGATGTCCCAGAGATTCTAGGACGCAGAAAGCATTGATTATGAATTTACGAAACGCAGCTTCTCCATTGCCGGCTCGCGTTTGGGATCTGGTGAAAACGCCTCCTGAGTCTCCAGATTTCTAGACCAAACGGGAGAGATGATCTGCGCCGGTACGCGATACGGACTTGCAGGTTTCATCGGCCGATCCATAGAACGCCTTATCCAAGAATTCGGAAACATGCACTCAACTAGCTACACATGTGCATCCTTTATGAGGCATTGCTCGTGTGCAGCTCGTGTTACAATGTTCCCGTGCCCCATCAGGATCTCCCCGGCCCGCCAGACTCAATCTCCTGACATCCTTCGACCTTCCATACATCTGCTCGGAGTCCATCCTGCCAATAAGTCATAAATGGTCTTTGAACGCAGGCCAGTGCGTTAAATCCCCCGTCCAATTATGCGGTCTTCGCTCATATTCTTCGCAGCTTTCTTGTGTTTGGGGCACGCCACTGCTGCTTTGACTCGAAAGAACAGATATATCGTGCCTGGCGCAACTTGGTATGACACCGATGGAAATGTTTTGAGCTCTCACGCAGGGGGTGTGGTTAAGACAAACGGGACGTGGTACTGGTTTGGTCAGAACGAACGACAGGAAGATAAGGACCTCTTCTCGGGTAGGACCTAAGACTTATGATGTCTTTTTGCTGCTTACTTTCTCTACGCAGGCATCAACGTGTACTCCTCTGTTGACCTTCTGAACTGGAAAAATGAAGGACGTGCGCTCTCCCCGATCCCCGGGACAGATATAGGACCCGAAAAAGTCGTGGAACGACCAAAGGCAGTCTTCAATGAACCAACTCAAAGCTGGGTCCTTTGGTTTCATGCGGATAACTCTACATATGGCCAGCTGCGCCAGGGCGTCGCTACTAGCCCGAATATAACAGGTAATGAAACCTCACTGTGCGGACCGATGCCGCAGCATGACCGTGAATGACATTTTGAACAGGCCCGTACACATTCAAGGAGACCTTCCGGCCTCTGGGAAACCCGAGCCAGGATTTGGGACTGTTTCAAGACGTCGATGGTGTGTGGCGTCAGGCACCGTGACCGTTAGTCCTATACGCTGATACTTCGCCCCCGCAGGCACCGCCTATGCTTTGTACAGTAATGGTGACGCTGACGCGGATCACGATAATCTCATTACTCGTCTGAATTCGAACTTCACAAATGTTGAAGAAGTCATCTACACTTTCTATAGTGAGATTAGCGCATCCTGGCAGTTCTTAGCAGCCGAGCTCATATACCAACGCGGATAGATTTCGACCTCGAAGCCCCCAACATCTTGTATACGGGCAAGAGATACTACATTTTGATGTCCCACAAAACTGGATATCGCCCAAATAACGTCGTTGTGTTCTCCGCAGAGAAGTTGTCCGGCCCTTGGTCCATTCAATCATATATCGCAACGTAAGGTTGATGTGTTTCGTATCTGGACATTTGATTGAAGATCCTGGTCAGCCTCGGTACCAGAACCTGGAATTCCCAAAGTACATTTACACTGACGGCAGGAGAAAGGCGCGAAAAGACGTACATCTATTGCGGCGATCAATGGGCGACTGGAAATACCTTATACGACAGCAGGTGCGTAGATCTTTGATCGAAACGCGGATTGTCCTGACCTTGATTCCAGATATGTGTGGTTGCCTGCTGATATCGATGATCAAACTGGCTCATTCAGAGTCGAGTGGCGCGATCTCTACTCGGTAGATGTCAAGTCTGGCCGAATCACAACTCCGAAGGGGCGAGAATATGAGGCTGAGCAAGGGGTGCTTACGGGCCCTGCCTATGTTACACTCTGTGTACGCCGTCTGACTCGTCCTCACCTTATCATGACGGCTAACACAGGAGTAGCCTACGTGCTCCGGAGGCAAAGTTATCACCGGAAGTGAGTGGATCATACCATAGGACCGTCTGTCAAATACTGAACCGAGTCATTGATAGTCGAAGGGAACTCAACAGTGACCATCAACAACATTGTTGGGACTGGCAAACCACAATGGGTGTCGGTCTACTATCACAATCCAGACGGCCTCTGTATGTCCGTGTGATATTCAAACGATCTATTTGACTGATCTTGTGCAGGGGGCGACAATAGAAACGGGGTTTCTGTGCTTTCTCGCACAGCGACATACTCGGTTAATGGTGGAGCGCCGGTGTCAATCATCCAACGCAGTGGGAGCTCGGGAATTATATTAAGCCAGCCTTTAAACGTCACGTTCAACACTGGTGGAGGAAACAGCCTTACCTTTGCAGGGTTCAATGGAGGTATGTCACCGTGATACAGATTGATACACTTTAGGACTTGACAAGGGACTCGGATCCAGGTGTGGCCTCCGATTTGGACAAAATAGTAGTTTATGGGAATATTTATGAAGATTGATGAGTAATAAGTAGTTGTACCGTGTCACCTTCGGGAGGACGCTGCAACGCAGTCAGGGATGACTTGGAGGACAAGACGTCAATCAGGCCCGAGAGGCTGTAGCCAAATACCTGTCAACACGGAATTTTGTTTTCGCAATTCTCAGGGAGGTGTGCTTCGATCACTGTTCACCATGGCTAAAACAGAGCTCATCGACGAAAAAGTCTCTGTGAAGCAGTGCAAACTGGCAGTAGAAGCTCTCCATACCCACGAACTCAAGAAGGAGCAGAAACTGCAGGAATCGGAACTTCTACCTGGAAAGGAGCCCAATATCTGGTTGAACGTTACGGTCAAGAAAATTCCTTCAGGCCATAAGTTCAAGCCTGCAAAAATGTGAGTCGATGTTTTTCTTCATCATCAAAGGTTGAATTGACAACAAGGAGTTAGCCCCATAGCCCATCCGTTGATCGACCCCCGGACGACACCAATATGTTTAATCACGAAAGACCCACAACGAGAATACAAAGATCTATTGGAAACGCACAAAATCAAGTTCATCTCGAGAGTGGTCGGGATTGAGAAGTTGAAGGGGAAGTTCAAGCCTTTCGAGGCCCGGCGATTGCTCTTGAAGGAAAATGGCCTTTTTTTAGCGGATGAGAGAATAGTACCTTTACTGCCAAAGCTGCTCGGAGTCAAGTGGTTTGAGGCCAAGAAGTGAGTCTACTCAATCATATATGTTTATTTTTTTGTCAAACGATACGCAGACAACCCATCCCAGTGTGCTTAAAACGCAAGGATCTGAAGGGCGAACTAGAGCGCGCCGTGTCCTCGACATACATGAACCAAAATCAAGGGACATGCACGTACGTGTGTAATTACCTAGACGCAATCATCTATTAACGCTTCATATCAGCTCTGTTAAAATCGCTACTCTTTCCCAAACTCCAGCACAGATTCTCGCGAACCTTACCCTTGCCTTACCTGCTATCGCGAAGCATATTCACGGCGGATGGGAGAACATACAAGCGTTGCATATCAAAACCAACTCCAGCGTCAGTCTGCCGATATGGTCGTGTAGCCTCGACGAGACCGAGGGGGGCCGATGGACAGGATTGACTGCTAAGCCGGATGACGAGGCTTCAGATGCCGCTAGTGACGAGGGAGAGGAGGAGGCCATGGTTGTCGATAAGGTGAAGGAGTTGGATCAGAGCAAGGGAAAGAAAAGGACACAAGAGGAGGATGATGTTGAGAAGCCGAAGAAGAAGGCGAAAGGTGCGAAAGGACAGCCCGTGACCGAGGCCTCAGCTACGACCGGCAAAGCACCATCTTCGACATCGAAACCAGACGAGGTCGCGTCTGCCGAGATCAGTGCACCCCAAAAAGCGAAGAAGAGGAAGTCCACTGGCTCCGAACTCCAAGCCGCCGCCGCCACCACTGCTGCTGTCGAGCCTCCGGCAGATGCAGCCGGGCCCTCGCCAACTTCCTCCACAAAAAAACGCTCAAAGAAATCGGCACCTACTGCTGATATCCCGTCGCAGACACCCGAGAAAACGGAGCCTCTCGACAAACCCGCAGTGACGAAAGCCACACCCAAGAAAAAAGGCACCGCAGAGACCGTCTCGACTCCTATACCCGTTGCCTCTCCTGTCGTTGCCGAGACCAAAAATGCGAGAAAGAAGAAAGCCCGACTTTCCAGCAGTCTAGCTGCCGACCCACTTCCAACACCCCAGCCGACGGAGGAATCTTTGCCAAAAGCGAAGAAGGAAAAGAAAGTTGCTGAACCCGCTGCACCTGTTGCCGATAAGTCGCCTGCGAAAGAACAGAAAAAGGGTAAAAAATCGGAGAAGTTGGTGGACGCTCCCGCCGACGAAGCGGCGACTTCACTGACAAAGGATGAGCTCAAGCAAAAACGTAGCGGGGCGCCTGGGGAAAAGAAAAAGAGCAAAGTTAATTCGAAATCGGGCAAGAGCGCTAAGGACGGTGTCCTTGGTAAGAAGGTTGTTCAGTGATGACATCGGGACTTCTTTCCTTCTTGATCGCAACGTACATACCTTCACTCTCGATACTTAGTACTGCTTCAATGTCGTGCATATCTCAGTGTTCGGTCGGGTTTTCTCACCTCGACTGCAGTTGTTCTAATCGGATCGGCAAATAAGTTAGCCGGGTCAAGCCCAACCACATAAAGTCTTCAGGTTGAGGGTCGGATCCTTGTCTTCGTCGCATTCCTCGACTCCCCTCTAGACTTTCTCGCTTTCTAAGTACGCTATGGCCAACAACCCTGCGTCAAGCAAGCTGTACATCCCACACCCCACGGAACCAAACTGCTCCATCGTGGGTGTTCTGGAACAACTATCGCCGTCGAGCCCCACGAAGGGAAGGAAGCTCGCTTTGGTGGGTTGCGCTATTACGTTCTACGCTTGTTGTTAGGTACCATTGATTGTGGTTTTTTGACTGAAAGATTCTGCATGGCACGATGGGGTGAGCAAATCTCCGTATCTCCGATACCTGGAGCGCTTAGCGCATTTAATGAATGAAGCAGTAACATCTTCCAAACTTCAGGCACAAGGATTACTTGTTTCAAAAGAGGCTTGCGTTGAGACTCCCGCTCGACTCTTTCCGGTTTGACTTTCGGTATGTGGCAGTTAAGAATCTCCGTCGGAGCTGCACATGAATCTGATGCTATGTTTTCGTTTTTTAATCAGCGGAAACCATGAAACCCCGGGTACATGGCGTCAGGGTGCGCTTGAAGACGATATGGTGGACCTTTCGGTAGTTGTGGAATATTTGAAGGCCAATTATGGATACGTGATCGACCTGGTGGTGGGGCACTCCCGCGGCGCGCTTGTTGGCATGCGTTGGGTCTGCACAACCGAGGATGGCAAAAACATTTCCGGGTTCGTGAATGCTTCCGGTCGATACAGAATGCGTGTGGGTTTATTTCGAACTAGAACTCTCATTCAACTCATGCTTTAACTCCTCCTGGCTATTAGAAGATACTCGGTAATCTTATCTTGTCTGATTGTCTCTTGTATTTCCTGCTAACTCCCTGTTCCCCTTGATTTAGAGACCCCCACGGCTGCCATGTGGAAAGCAAGCTTTGATGAACATGGTTATCACGAGTGGACAGTTTCCGTCGCCAGGAAACAGGTCACCGTCAAGATTTTCCCAGAAGACCTCGAACAATTCACGAAATGGGACCCATCAGTCGTCTGGGATCAATTTCCTTCGGCCGTAGATGCCTTAACAGTACATGGTCTGGCGGACAAAACTGTCCCTCCGTAAGCGAGCATTTCGACGGCACTTTACACTCTAGTATTGATGTTTTTACTGGGCAGCTACGATGCATTAATCTATACCCGAGCTCTCAGTGACAGGACACCAGGAACTCATACCCTGAATTTTGTAGAGGATGCGGACCACAACTTCACGGGACGTCAGAACGAAGTCGTTGACGCGATCCTTAACTGGTGGGCGGCACGGGAACGAGGAGAGCTCAAGACCGGGGTTTGGGTAGAGGCTGAGGGTCTTAAAGGAAAGCTTTAATTCACCTGTTGTCACAGTAATGAGATCGCTTGCCTCCAATGGACCATCCCCGGCACGCGCGCTGCAGAGATTAGATGGAGCTTGTACGCATCTCGGCTTTTTCGGGGCATGGATGCATTATTTCTTTCTTCTGACACCTGGTACCTGATGCCAACCCGTCGCAGGATATTGATTCTATTTGCAGAATTATGTCCCGCCTTGGACCTCCAAGGCCGCTATCTCCGAATCTCCCATGACACGACTGGCGGGCAAGTTGGTACGGGGACATGCCGTTGATATCAAACACTCCTTACTACCAAAGATACCCGCGCTTTCCCCCATTCGCGCCTTGCTGTCCTATCCTGTGTCCAAAAGATCATCTGCGTGCTCAAACCTTTTACGAGTACAAGATCCCATTCATTCTCGGCAGCCGAAACCCCAGCTTGATCTCGATTTTTGTGGAGAGCGAGTGGAGGACAGATGAGAGTATATTTAAATAGATATGGATTTCAGGCAAGATATTCAACTAGGTAAGATTATTAAGAGTATCTGCCGTAGAGGAATATGATTAGATGTTAAGTTATTGTAAGATCCAGATGTATGAGGTATGAGAATGGTGTCCGTGATAGTTGATACAAGTTGTGTTGGCCTCCTCCGTCCGTTTCGGCGATCTGCATGCTTCTAAAGTCCAGCACTTCCAAATTGAAACTCCTTCTCCAGACTTCTGAGTTAATATGTCTCTGCATGCTCTTTCTCTCCGGAGCAATGGGCAAGCGCGATTGCGATGCTTCGCAAGGTATGCGTGGTGAACGCGCTATGGTATATGATGCCGCGAAAAAAATACGCGTTTGGTGATGATGATGATGAGGGGGTTCAAGGTGTGCAGGAGGTGGTGGTGGGCTGGTTTAGAAGAATACCGCGCCCGCTGAAGATGCTCCTCCGCTAACCGAAGTTTGCGATCCTCCTGAGCCCGACTTCACGTTTCCAGAGTTGGATTGGCCGCTCATGATAGATAGAGTGAGAGGGCGGATGTGGAAAAAGGGTTTGAGGGTGTTAAAGGGGACGACTTCGAAGTCTTTGAGTGGTGAAAGACGCTGTAGAGGATCTCAGAATGTTGTAGGGAGTCATCCCGATTCTTGGAGTTGCCTTTATAGCAAGGGGTCAGGGCACTTTCCGCAGTTGGTGTGAAGGATGGCACGGGTGACCATCATTGACTCAAAGAGGGAATGCCTGACGGAACCGTTACAGGCGCGGGTCTCTCCCACGAAGAGCCAGACGTTGAACGGGTGAGAGGACAAAATGGATCTGATAATGATTGCGGCAACGACCACAACGCCCAAACAAGGGGAGATCAGGGAAGTTTCAAATCTAACAAAATATGGAGATAACTAAAATGGCAATTCTAACAGGATGTATCTTGTCAGCACCGCAAGAGTTGTTCCTAACAATTCGTTAGTTATCTCAGCTGGCCAGAGCAATCAGGCACATTGAAATCCGACTCGAATATTGCGCACAGCCATCTAACGCGAAGTGGTCAACGGCAGCCTATGACCGCTTGACACGGGATGACTCGACTCGAACTCTTGGGTTGTTCGAGTTCCACCTTCTCCCGAGCGCTACAAGGTGCAATCGGCGCCTCAATCATCCCGTTCCAATGGGTTCCAATGACATAGGAATCAGTCCGGATCTTTTTTCAGACCGATGGGGGGTCAGAAACTCGAAAGTCTGGTGCGTCCTACAATAAGGCACCGCCACAGGAGTCATATTTCACTTGCAGTGCTCAACCGTCTCAGGGAATGGGCAACACCTTTTGTCGATACTATCCCCAGTGACCGACACATCCCATTCGAGGTCGCGCAGGGGTGATCTACGGGCTGTGCTTATTGTGTACCGTTCATGGTTATACCGAGCCGCACCACCCGACGGCGCCCGCTTCTATCAACGGTTGTTCACTGGCAAACCAAATCCGCTTCGAAACCTGTACCACACTATTCTTCTGGGTGACCTGTATATACGCAAGGTCTTTGCTTGTCTCTTTTGCTTGTCGGATCACTTGGCTTAGGACTACATTGCTGGGCGGCATCCCATGACCATAATCATCGGCCCTCACGTTGGGGTGAGCTGATATTGCTCAACCGCGGCATATCCAGCACGTGCGCATTGTATGCCATGAGTGTCGTTTGGGGTTCAGAAGTCCGCCGGTAACATATCGCAGATTACCTGAGCTTCTTCGATGGTATCAGGGGACAGGATAAACAAAGCCGTGGCTGGGTACATGGTACCACTCCGCGCTTCAGTGTGCTTTGAAATCCCCAAGAATCTGTCAGATAATTGGTAATCGCGTTCGCACTGCTCATTTCTGAGCCTGTCGGAGTTACAGGCCCTCACCTGTCACCCATGCATAACAGTCGCGCCGGAAGAACGTTCTCTGGTGCCCAATTTCCCGGCGTTGCAGGAATATTCCGCGGGTATACGATTCGATGATATCAACCCGAATTGATTTTCCGAAACGGAACGGATAGTACTCGCGCCTCGATGTTCTATCTCATGCTTCAGTACGCCTATCGTGCCGGAGTCTGCGCGATTTCTCGATGGGACTTAGGCGACCTCTGCGATGTGCTCGGCTTCCAGGCTCTAGGTAATCAATGATGAATAGGGTCCAAAGCCTAATGTCCACAAACTCTGACGAAGGATTCGAGGTACCGTCTGGAACCTATCCATCTTTGTGCTCTGGTGTCTAGTTTCTTTCGTTGATGCAATAGAGACGTGCATTCCGTTCCCCACGCTGCTCCCGCTGTCCAAGGACCGCATGTTTTCGTTTCTCACACCATGCTGGCGGATTGTCAGGATGTCTTGATCAGCATGCTATTGCGAGTCTTTGCGGTCCCTTTAACATGATTGTTACACGTCACACTAGCAGCAATCGCACGACGGGGTCGCAGGGTGCAAAATGATTGCCCAAGGTCTGGTCTCGTTACGCTGACTGGGTAAGAGTACCATCTACATCAAACACCCATATAAGTATACGAATGAAGGGATAGGTAAGTGCCCACCCAAGACGCAGTTCTTATTCCGAAAGAATTCCTAGTTGAAGCTAGCTGATTTCAAATAAACAGCTATGTATTGACCAAGCCTTCCGATCATCCCTGGTCATGGTATGAAAGGATAAATGAACCAAACTGTACAGGACACGCGCGTAAATCATGACACGAGGTTGGAGAAGCAAGCTTTGGATTGAAAGGACATCACAGGACGGGTGACAGCGGCCATCTGGGAATATTGGGTTCGAAGTCGAAGCATGAGCTGTTGGTGTTCTGAACCGGCCCGATCTCGACTTGGTTGCCGTATGTTTCTCGTCCAGGGTGCCAGTCTCTAAGCTTGAAGGGTCACAGGAAAATGAAGTGCCACTGGAGATATAGACATAGCATCGCTCGTGAAGGTCAACATAGCCCGGTCAGACGCTACATGTACGTAACTGTAGCTTCCGAGCGCTGGACATAACTGAAGCAAGCTTAGTCCGGTATAATGATCAGGAGAGTCGGACGACCGAAACCTGGAGGAAGCCGAAGGGCTTGGAATTGATTGAATTTTCGGCCTTCATAATTCAAGCATAGAGAGATGTCAGGAACATGCCAAAGAGGCATCAGCGAAAGTGAGCGATGGGTGGTATAATATTGGTGAAGGATCAGCATCAGATCATTCAAGTTGGGAATGGTCATCACAGGGACGGGATAAATGCCACTCTTTTACTAGTACCTATCGACGAATTTTTCAGTCGTCAAGAAACAGGGTCGAGTTGTGGGCCCAAAATGGAAGGGCGCCGACGATGATATTTCACGGCCGTGAGTTTCCGACAGAAATGCCGCCGGCTGCTCGCATTCCCATGTCACCAACATGTCACAGGCATGGGTGCTGCCTGACCTGAAGAGGCGCTGTTACGTTAAGCGCTCCCAATTAAGGTCTCATCACCATCGTGGCGTTCTGACAATCGTTCGCCTGTATCAATGCAAATACTCAGTGCTGCGAAGACTCGAGATTCCATCATGATCAGGAGCAGTACCACATCGAAAGGACATTGCCGAGCTAATTTGACAAGATAAAACTGGAGCTAAGGCCGGTCACTTGAGGCATGGAGGGATTGCTGGACACATCAGATGCCATCTTGAAGTTGACCTCCGTGCCTGATCATAATCAGGCACACGAGCTCCATTACTTACATAGGATTTCCCGAGCAAGGAGGTTTAGGCAGTGCCAGTCACGATGGGCCATCTAGCAGTCGAATGCAGTCGAATGGAGTTATTCATCCCAGCGTACAGAGAGAAATCAGCGGTATTAATCAGATAACCTCGACAACAATTTTTCCACTGCCCACAAGTAGAAAGATTAGACAGTCGTCTGGGAAGCCTGCTGGATGTAACTTAAATCCTCACCTATTCGCGTTGGCTTGCATTTCGCGATGAGCCTCCTGAATTTCTGTCCATGGATAAACCTAGCGAACCGTTCATGATCAGCGTGATAGGGAGATACTTTTTTTGGAAGACCTGCCTTGTGAATATAGAGCTTAATGGGTCCTGTTCCTTCCGAACCCGTTATATGTCCCAGAACCTCACGCCCAAACCTTACGCGCAGGAATAGGTTTATTGAGGAAGGTTAAGGAAGGACGACCAGAACTGCAAAACCTACCGCGCGATCAGATCGGCTTGGTATTCGACAGGCCGGGAACGCAAAGTGGAGCCTTGGATGCGAAGTCGTTTGTATAAGAGTGGTTTAAGGTCGACGTCAACCTCCGAGCCTAGAAGAAGACGAGTAATTCAGGGGCTCACGACAACATAACTTGGATAAGCTCTCACCGCTGAGCAAGGCCAGCATTGTCATATGGCCGTCAACGGCTAAAGACTCAATGTTTTGCTTCCAATGGCTTTTGCCCACGAAGTCAACCACAACGTCGGCGCCTTTATTACCTGTAGCATTCTTGACTACAGTGGAGAAATCCTCTGTTTTATAGTTGGCGACATGGGTGGCTCCGTTGGGAAGCCTTAAAAGCCAATCGAGCTTCTCTCGAGTCGATGCAGTTGCAGTCACGGTTTGCCTGCACGACGTCATTTTGTGGATATGAAGGACGTCGAACAAGCATAAATACTCACGCTCCGTAGAAGCGAGCTAACTGAATGGCTGCCACACCGACACCCGAAGCGCCAGCATGGACAAGAACGTTAGCACCCTTTTTCAATTCTGCGCACAGAATGAGTGCTTGATAGGCTGTATAACACCCATGAAACTTTGCCTGTACGTGGACCGGATGCACAACGACTGACCGGTTAGGAAACTTTCTGGTATACTTGCAGCTTGAACCCAAGACAGATAGCTTGGTTTGCGGATGACATGCGTGGCTGGCAGAGCGATATATTCCGCGTATGCGCCCTAAGTCACGAACGAAGCGGGACCATTGATTAGATGTGATCGTTTCAACGGATTTAGCGATGGACTAACACCGCCGGCGAGTCCTAGGACTTCGTCACCAACTTTCCATCCTGAAACATCTGCGCCCAGGGCGGAGATGTGACCGGAGAACTCGACGCCGAGAATAGTCGACGATCCCGGAGGGGGTGGGTAGAAGCCTTCGCGTTGGATTATGTCCATGCGATTGAGGCCAAACGCCTTGATCTACGCGCGGCGTTTGATCAGTAGATGAGAGGAGCTGAGCTCCGTCAGACGCACCTTTACAAGGACCTCGCCTTTGCCAGGCGTCGGTGTGGGCACTTCACCTAGATATAAGTTTTCCACTGGCCCTTTTTCATCTTTGACGAGGATGGCACGCATCGTGGTGTGCTAGAAGCAGAGTTGCAGTGTGAGTAGTAAGCACACAAGCTTCATCTCGTCATGTCAATGTCATCTCACATGCCGGTACACGGAATCAAACCGAGCCGGAGCTTTATTTAAAGATTCACGATCACACATCCCACTCATTGGATCGAGCGTTATGGCAGAGTGAACTCGAGGCTTAGACTCGTGACCAGCCGTTATAATGAACTCCAGGCTCTAGTAGTAGAGAGGTGACATCAGATGAAATGATATAGATTTGGTCCATTGAAGATCAGCCAGTTGTTCGGAACGACCCCAATGAAACGTCTTGCAATCCATGTTATGTCTAAAACTGAGTTCCTTCGAAGTTATTCATCTTGTCAGGCAGTTGTTTTAGTAGTCGGTAAATGATCTACTCAATACGGAATGTGATGCCTGCAACATGATGTCAGCCACAATGAAAAGGGCGATCGGAAGAGACGGACTTGTATCTGTGTGGATAGAGGTTATTTATGTGACAACTTGGCATTCTTCATATGTCACTGTGCAGATCCGCTGACGAGCAGTACATACTCAAAGAGGCGCAGTATCATCGTGTGCCTATCGGCTCCGAGGGACGATAAGTTGACGCGTCGAAGACCGATCATGATAGTGTGCCTGAGTCGCAACCTCCCACTTCGCACCCGTGAGCGTCAAGACCTGAGCATCACGAAGCACTGATGCCGCCATCCATTTCCTGGCTTCTGTACCAGTTGGATGATGCGGAAGGTGGAGTATGCAGTGGCAGGATGACTGATTCCGACAGAGCGTTGAAGCTTGACGCCCATTACTGACTTTGACACGACGGTGATGACATAGAATATCATAATCCCACCTAAAACCTGCACTGGTTGTTGTCATTGTCAGGAACAGTGTAAGTCATGTTTATGAACGTCAAAGTTGAAGAGACGGACCTGATGAGACGACATGCTGTGATTCTGGCAACATCAGGGTGCTCAATCCACTGATTCAAATTGCTCATTCAATTTAGCCGGTCGGAAAACTCGATGGACTTAACTGAGAGATCTGCACTGTTTGCAACTTTGCAGTGCTGGGCTTCACACCTCTAAACACAGCTATCCGATCCGTGGGTCCCCGCACATGGAGTTGTGGTGGAAGCCAGTCATTGGGACATTTAATGGGCGTTGCCGCGTATTTTTCCCCTTTGCTCAGAGCAGCAACCAATTGAAAGGATGCATATAACTTTCAGATTCAATGTAGTGGATTTCTTTGAGTTTGAACGAGTTGAACGTCGCCGTCACGGACTGGCTCGAGTGGTTACAGCCACCGCCTCGAATTTCAATCAACTTGGGGGGCTTAGATTCACGTGACTTGTTCCCGCGCATAAATTTTGCTTTTTCCCCGTCTCCCTCTTCTCCCTTCACCCATCCTTCTTCTTGCTAAGGTCTACGCACTTTGGATCTGATGGAGCTGTAACTTAGGAGGCGCTGTTGGTCGGATATCAAGCTCAAGTGAGTATCGTTCCCTTGTTCTCTCTTGAGGATGAATATCCGCTATGGTCCGTGTTTCCAAGAAGCGACTAGACACCGCTGCTCAAGCATGCCGACAAATCTTTCTTACCTAGCCTTCTGATTCCTATTCCTGTAACATCCTACCTGCGACAAGTTACTGATAACGCGTCTTCTCCCCAGATCAAGATGGAGCATCATGTTTGCGCAGGAGCATTGCTGATTTTTGGTCTTCGTTCGTCGCCCTCCAATGTGAGTCCACGTTTCGTGACTGCTCCTGGTGCCATCTTTCCCACCCTTCATGATGATCCATGCTATGGTCCGTGTTTCCAAGAAGCGATTAGACACCGCTGCTCAAGTATGCCGACAACCATTTTTTTTTACCTAGCTCTCTGAAATTCGTTATCCATCGTGTCCTTTGCAACATCGCTGACTATCTTTGTCCCCAGGTTAGGTAATTTCTTTTTCCCAAGGTATCAATTTTTGACTGCCCTCTGTAGTAGTAGTAGTATACGACCTTTCAATATATCGTTGATGTTCGTCCATGGATCTCGTCTGATGAGATTGTTGAAAGGTACCATGGAGAGCTGGACTTCGACGTTGGGCACATCCCCCTCTATATATTGAGTCTTCGTGCATAATTAATATTGTTCAAACGCTTCTTGAAAAGCTTGCTGGGGTATCACCAGTGTGTAATATGAAGCAACCTCGCCTTGAACGACAAGCCACGTATGTTCTTTGCAGTTCTTTCAGTGTTATGATCCAAGAAGCTGAACATCCAGAATGCCAAGCTACAGTAACGCGACGATAATGAAGCATAATAATACTCGACTTCATAACCACATTGGATCTATCCCTGAACAGCCTTGAGTTGAGCCTAGATATCTCGATGAGCAGATGCACATAAACAGGGCGAGAGGATCAGCGTACCGAGAGGGTGGTAGACGCAGCTGGGCAACCAACACCCGGCCCATTGAGGTTTTGGAGTGTAATCAGCGAGGCGACAATGCGCGCCGCCTTTGACTGGTTTGAGTTGTCAGTGGGGAATGACAAGGACACAGAGGGGTTGTTGACGGCCTTTCCAGCGGCAACGTCAGCGTTCAAGGCCTGCGATGAACGACGGTGTCAGCAATTGTCCGTCAGGGTAGAGGAGTATACGATGGCTAGTACCTTAATGAAGGTTGCGCGGTCAGGGGGGCAGGAGCACGGGATCTTGACAACCTGGCCTGCGGCGTTGGTAATCCCGTCACAGTCGCCGGTGCCAGTGGGGTTCAAGCCAGAGGCATGGCCGAGGTCGGGAACGAGGGCAGGGTTAACACCATCAGCGGCTGGTGCAGGGGCCGGCGCCGGTGCAGGAGCGGGGGCAGGTGCAGGCGCGGGAGCTGGAGCTGGTGTAGCCGGGGCGTTACCGTCCTGGATGGCCTTTTGTTGAGCAAGGAACGTGGTAGATGCAGCCGGGCAGCCTTTGCCAGGGCCGTTAAGGTTCTGCAGAGTGACGAGGGCGGCTTGCATGCGGGTGAGTTGCGCGTCCTTGGAGCCACCTGTCGGGAAGGACACCTTAATTGAGGGGTTGTTCACAGCGAAGCCAGCCGCGACATTGGCGCTCAAGAACTAAATACCGGAACGGAGCTTTATTATAGCTAACTCGTGCCGAAGTATACTGTATCACTTACTTGGATGAAAGTCTTCCTGTCGGGCGGGCATGCACATGGGATCTTCACTACCTGGCCAGCGGCGTTGGTAATACCATCACAATCCCCCGTGCCAGTGGGGTTCAAACCAGAGGAGAGTCCGAACTGCGGGACCAACGCGGGGTCAACACCACCAGCAGCCGGTGCTGGTGCTGGTGCTGGTGCGGGTGCGGGGGCAGGAGCAGGGGCAGGGGCAGGAGCAGGAGCGGCCGGAACGTTACCATCTTGAATAGCTTTCTGTTGAGCGAGGAAGGTCGTGGAAGCAGCTGGGCAACCCTTTCCAGGGCCGTTGAGATTTTGCAGAGTCACGAGCGCGGCTTGCATGCGGGTGAGTTGAGATGCCTTGGAGCCATCAGTGGGGAAGGATACGGCAACAGATGGGTTGTTGACAGCCTTTCCAGCGGCCACGTTCGCGTTGAGCGACTATACATAACGAGAGATTAGATCAAAAACCCGCAATATACATTTCACGACTCACCTGGATAAACGCCTCCCTCTCAGGCGGGCACGCACAGGGAATTTTGACAACTTGACCTGCGGCATTCCTGATTCCGTCGCAATCACCGGTACCAGTCGGGTTCAAACCTGCGGCGAGCCCAAACTCGGGCACAAGAGCTGGATCAACAGCGCGCTTCAAGTTATATGGGGCAGCGGACACCAAGAGTGCCGAAGCAATAGGAACGACACAGAGCGCGAACTTCATCGTCACAGGTCGAGAGAATTTATATGTTTGAAAAAAGGTCCTGCAGCGTCAAGCCTGGGGCTGAAAGAACGTTGGGGCGCGTCCTGCGAAGGTTAGTTCGTGCGATTTGAATGGCTGAATTCGACCCAGTCGAGAGGGAAAAGGAGCGTTGAGAAGGTAGAAGGGGCCAAAATGGGAGCATCATCTTTGAGCTGGGCTTTATGTACTGTAGGTGGCGGTTGGGTGGCGGTCACCGAGGAACCACATTGTTCACAATTGATCGACTTTGTTTCTCATCATCCATGGCAACAACTCTGGCCTCGCGAGGAGAATCAGAGATGCTCCGGGCTTGGCACATGGTCCTTTGACAGAATACGCTGTCCTGGCTAGAATAGCAAGACCACAGGCAAATCAAGAGATTTGCTAGGCTGGACGGAATCAACGACTCTGCTGTCCCGACTTTCGAACCTTCGACAGACCTATGCAAAGCGACCCTGCAAAGCAACTTTGTTATGGGAACCAGCTGTTGGAGAGATGTCCCATGGTCCATCTTGTATCGTCATACTTACCTTCGAGCACATGCTTCAACTCCAGGATGCACTTCGATATTTATAGCGATGGCAACGATCTTGGTCCAATTGGATGCCCTCTACATTAAGACCCTTGCAACTTACAAGTCAGAGCCGGGACCCGATAGAGCTTTTGACTTCATCACCTGAAGTACGTTCTAGCTTGCGCGCGCGGACATATGACAGAACTAACATGGTGTCACAGTCTTGATCTCCAGATGTTTTGAAGCACCATTCTTCTTGAACTTTGGAAACGACATAATTATTTCTGGAGAGGTCAAACCACGTCCTATTGATTGTCTCTCTCGCGCACAGATGTACCCTGCCTGCTAAACCTCTGCCTCGAGGAGCATTCACATTGGTTCTGCATCTGCTCAACCCCCTCCACTTGGACACCTGGACTTGCGGACCTACTTGGGCCGCTGGACAGGGACGCCATCCGGAGAGCAATTCCTCTATAGCCGTTCAACGAAGTTCCTCTGATTAGCGTCTCGTACCCGTATCTGGAGGACCATGTCTACACAAATTGCTCAATCGTAGATATGAAGCGGTTTTTCTAAGCTACATTGAAACCATACAAGGTATGACGAATTTATCCTCACAGCCGGCACCCTATCCCCTGCGACGTGTGGAGACAACTTCGGTGATGGTCCACGACCCGTGCCCCAGACATCGAGGCCTGATGTCACCGATCTTGATGTACGGCGGAAATACCTTCAACTTCTAATCACTAAAAGGGTTCCTTTGGCTGAGGTTTCAAACACGCCAATTCGAGATTTTTCTGAGTAGGAGGCTAAGGTCTACTGGCTGGTTTGACTGCTCGAGAAAAGTGGTAGCCGGTAGAAGAAGCTTTATAGCTGGGTCCACGAGCAAGGCGCAGCATGAGGGAGGTTTGATTCGTATGCCAGTTCATGTTCCCTGCACCGATCCTCGAGTAGAAGGCCTTCGATAGTCTGGGATTGTTTGTCCAGACGTAGGCGGGATCACCTCGACCACAGGGTGCGAGGACTGTGCAACGCTAACGAGTGAGGAAAGCGGAGTGTTGGCTATTTGTTGGTTTTTTTGTCGCTTAGGCTTTGCAACACAGTATCGCACAGTAGGTTGGAGGGCAGGCAATATGTATATGTGTATCGATATTGAAGTACAATGATTTAGATCTAAGAATACAGAGACGCATATCACGAAATGAGAAAAAAATAATAGAGATAAAAAAAATGCAAGAAATAGGCATTGTTTCAATGAGGCAAAGGTATTGGTCCTCCTAAGGACCAGTGAGACGCAGCGAATGGAGAAAAAAGAAGAAGAACAGAAAGGAAGAGACTGGCGTTCAATTCGTCAACTGTCCGTCTAGTCCGAACTGGGACCACACTCTGAACACTCGTCAGCGACAGAGGGATCCCATCTTCCTGCTCTCCTCCCCTCTCCTCCATTGCCCTCCATCATCTGGCCCTGGTTACTGATACCAAATCTCATCCGAAACCTTTACTTTCCACCTCGCGGCCTAGCATCGAGAGGTATATCGCCGAGAAGAGGCACCAACCACCTGTTCCTCTTATTCACCCTCTGCCTAGCCCTTCTGTTGCGATTCTTAGTCTTCCAAGGTTCATCAGAAGCGCCTATGTCCGACGAGTTGGGCCCCGTGCTGAGCGGTGCGGGTCTGGGTGGCCTCTGCTCTTGCATTTGCTGCAGATCGACGAAGTTGGCAGCGGATTGAGGGACAGTAAGAGTGGGGCCTGGGCTTGGGACGGTGGTGTTCACGGCAGTGCTGAGCTGTAGGACTGCCCGGGGTGTAGAAGGCTAAAGAGGCAAATTAACGAATGAACGAGGAGAGAAGACGTTCAAGCGCACCCTGGGCAAAGCCTTCTCTACTCCGGTCATCAACGCGCACATAGGCACCGCCTCCTCCACCACGTCTAAGATCCCTGTGACATGCCCAGCTCCCGGTCCCTTCGAGAAAAAAATAGGCGTGTTATCCCCGTCCTCCTCTTCCTCACCAGTATGCGACACTACACTCGGCCCGTCCTGCGGCGCCATTTCGTTTTGGGTGTCCAGAGCGAGGTCGGCTAGGAGAGGTACCAGATGTTTGTTTTTCTTGTTCTGCCTCTGCTGAGCCCTTCTCTGCTGGTGCTTCAATTTCCTGGACCCGTCAGACACAGTGAACGTTGATGCTTCCGATGCTGCGGTTGGATTGGACGTGAAGGCAGGTGCCCAGGGTGAAGACTCGAGGCCCTTGGGTTCCGGTCTCACATCCGATGTTGAGATTGTGTCGACTGGGGTTGCGAGAAACTCTGAAATTGAGGCTACACTTGGTGTCGAAGAAGATGCCTAAATATGCAAAAAAGAACATTTAGAAATGATAGACGATCAAGGAGCAAGGTTATAACTCACCTCAGCTACCCCCATGCTGCATGGGACCTCCTCTACCCAACCGTCGTCGGTATCATCAGGAAGGGGAATACTAAGCGCGTGATACCAGTCTTCGCCATCGCCTCTGGGAGGAGAAGGCATCACCACCTCGTCCCAATCGGCCTCGTCGTCTTCGGGCAAAGGAACCTCGAGGGGGTCATGCAGCCTTCCCACATCATTGCCAGGGAGAGGGAACGCGCTGGGAGTGGGGACGGCGTCCAGCGCCGGGGGTTCTAAGTGTTCTACGTCGGGTATCGGGAGGACTGCGCGTAACTTGAACGACTGCAAATCTTCTTCTTCAAGATGAACGAGGGCCACATTATCCTCCATGATGGCCTCATCGCCCGGTTCTACCGGCGTCATTATGACAGGCCGACCTGGACAACCCCTACGCTGCCGGGTAACCCAAGCTCCGACGAGGGCTGACACCAACAAACCACCTGCTAGGGTCCAGCAACGGCTCAAAACCGCCGGCAAAGCCACCATCGTTTGAGACACCGGAGGTCCTGAAGCTGCCTCCGCGGCGTTTGAAGGTTGAACCGACCCCAGCGTCCACCACGGCCGGGGTTGACATACGTCGAAGGTTCGCCAAGCAAGGGCGACGGCAGGGGAAGCAATGGGAGCCAATACTAGTTCTAGGACGAATTCCGTCGTGACATTGAATGGTTGTGCGGAAGCGTTCTGGATGGACCCGTTAAGCTTGAGCGGGATGTCCTTCAGTCCCGTTGTAAGCTCCACGGAATTTAAGCTTAGGCCGATGTTGCAAGAAAACGCCCGGGCCGCGCTGTCGAGCATCTTACGGAACGACGTGGTGTAGGCGGGGAAGAAGCGGGTGTAGGTGAAGGCGAGGGTGAGGGCGGAGAGAATGACTACGAGCAGGAAGGTGTACCAAATTTGGGTAGGGAGTGGAGCGTGCGGAGGGTCATACTCGACCTTGGAGCCGCTTGATGGGGGAGGGGGGTCGTCGGGATCTCCAGGATCACCGTGGCCGGAATCGCCGTCTTCATCTTCATCGTGACTTTGTTCATTAACGTCCTCGTCCTCCTCGGCTTCATCATCGTTCCCAGAAGGAGGCTGACCATCCTTGCGCGCCTTCGTGTGTTTTACGGCGGCGGCGGCGAAGGTTGCTATGAAGGGATTAGTTCAGGTGATGACAAGCGGAAGGGACGGGCGACATACCAGCACCAACGAGAAGACCCCCTGCCACGATGGATAGCGGGATGTAGGGAGCATGAGGCAATTCGGAATCGCTTTGAAAGCTTCCGAAGGGGGCTGTCCTCGAGGGTGCGGGCTTGGTGGCGCTGGTTGGAGGTGGAGGGGGCGGCATCGGGATAGCGGAAGAACCGTATCGCCCGAGCAGAGTTGGCTGGGATTGGGGCATGTGCTGATAAGCGACTGTGGCGAGGATGAGGGCTGCGGCCCCAAGGAAGTCGATCCTGAACCCGACCTGCGGGCCAGTGTTGGCGAGAGAGGATTGTTTGAGCGTGAAGCGCATGATAGATATAAGCAGTAAAGGCGGTATATGTATCGGGGATGGTGGTGGTTGGTAAACTGGGGTGGTTGACCATCAGCGAGGTCTTTTATAGATGAGCCCATTGCGATGGTAAGACTAGATCCAGTGGAAGGAGGGTCAGCCACTTGTCAGCCACGACCAGAATTCAGCACGTCGGTCAGCCTCGGTAGGATTGAGAATTTTAGGAGTTGAATAGAGAATTGCGAGCCCATTGCGATGCTAAGAATAGATCCAGTGGAACGAGGGTCAGCCACTTGTCAGCCACGACCAGAATCCAGCACGTCGGTCAGCCTCGGCAGGATTGAGAATTTTAGGAGTTGGATCGAGAATTGCGGTGTAAAGTAGTAGGCAGAAGAGCAAGAATAGATCGACGGTCAGCCACTTGTCAGCCACGACCACAATTCAACGCACCACCGATATAGACTCGTATCTCGTCGGTCACCCTTAGTCGGGACGCGAATTCTAGCAGTTGAATCGAGATTTGCGGCGTGAAGTGGTAGGCAGGAGCGCGAGCTGCGGAATGACCGAAACCGCGGCGTTTTAAATGGGACTCCACCAGATAGCTGTTCACTTTTATGTTAAGTGCTTCTGATTTTCGAGCCTGATGCTTTGAAGAATAAGGATGAAGTAGCGTCTCCACTTATCTACTTCATCCTTGATGTAAGCTGTCGAGGGACGATCCAGTTCGCGGAGGAGACATATCTGACACTAAAGGAGTTCTGAGCTTCCAACTGATCCAAGATGGAGAATGGTCGTATCGGCAAGGGATATCATAGCTTAGAGCTGGTTTAGAGCGAGTCCGACAGGTAGGACCGTGACAGTCAAAAACGCGACCGTGGTCCGTGGGTCACCCGGTGGAAGGAGTTTTAAACCCAGCGCTGCCCGGCTCAAAGCTAGCAGCATCTACCACTGTGCTGAACCGCGATTTTGTTGATAGTTGCTGTCGTGATTGAGATAACGAGCTTCGGTGGGCAATCGGTCGGGCTGTTCTTCGTCTTCACCGTTCGCCGGTCCTGCATGACATTTCTTTTTACGTTCTAAATTATAGGCTTCTACTTACAGCCGTTTGCGGAACTTAGGGCGCGAGCCGAAATTTCTCACAGCCCGTGAGTTTTGAACACGAATCTTCCGTGGCCTGTAGCACCTTCAGTTTTGCTCGGATCGCTTTAAATTTTCTACCGTTCGACTGAGCGAAAGTTTCTGCAGGTGCACATATCAAAAAAGAGGGAAAATATGTACTTGATCCTTTTGGTACCATGAGGGAGCCAGTGGGAGCATCCGCGAAAGACTGCAATCCCATGACGGACTCTAAGATTATGAGGCTTGGCTACAGGGTATATAAGGCATTTCTACAGGTGCCTGTGTGTTTATTTTGAGGCAAAAGGAAGTGTACTGGTAACTCCACTGCTGTCTCCTGGGCGGGAGCAAATTCTCACGGCCCGTCAAGAAGATCTGGCCACCCATTGCCGTTACACTACCCCCTGCCTCAAAGTAACCAAGTAGGCACCTGTAACGATATCCTATATATGCTGTGTCCAAGGCTCATAACTTTAGAGGCCCTCGTGGGGTCGCAGTGTCTCGCCGATGCTCCTAGAGGCTCCTCATGCTACTAAAAAAAATTCAATTCATAATTTACTATTTTCTCACTACGTGCACCTGCAAAATTTCACGCCGAGTCGAATGGAATAAAAATTAGAGAAATCCGAGGGAAATTGAGTGAGCTACAGGCCACGGAAGATTCGTATTCAAAAATGACGGGCTTGTGAGAAATTTCGGCTCGCGCCCTAAGTTCCGCAAACGGCTGTAAAACCTGGTTGAACCCATGTTAAGCAGATAATGGTACAAATTTGGATTCATGACTTCTAGAGAGGACATCGATACAGCGTATACGGCAGCCACCATTTTGGGGCGCAAAAAAGGCAATCAAGGCTGCTACTCCAAACATACGCATCTAATCAAGCTGGGCCAGCCCATCTCGTATGTACTCCTCGTACAATGCCTTGTAGTTCGGGTGCCAACGACTCAACGCGGGCCTACCTTCAGCGATATCAGCCGCTCCCCACATGATCCTCAACTGATCCACCTCGCGCTTCGTCTCGTTGTCCGGCACGAGGATATAGAATTCACCGGAACGGACGTGGTCCAACATGTAAAGCACGGTCTCCTCAGCGGACCATGCGCCAGCCGGTTTCTCGACACCGCCGCTTGATGTCATTCCAGTGAAGGTCCATCCTGGCCTGTCAGAAGCGTAAGCCAAAAGCAGAAGGGACAGGATCAAAAACAACGTACACGAATAGGTGCGCGGTCACGTTACTGTCCGGTTGGGAGCGTAGCTCGTGGGCGAGTCCTTCTGTAAGACTCTTCACGGCAGCTTTAGAGGCATTGTAGGCTGCATTGCCGCTGGTCGACGAAAAGAAGGTGAGAAAACGCGCAAGGACCTCGGAGAAGCTGACGTACGGGGGGTTCGTGATGCCCTGCTTGGAGCCGGTGTTAATGATCATGGCCTGGTTCTCCTGATGAAGCATCGACTAGACGGATGGCTGTCAGCTCACCCCGTTAGATGAGACACAGTAGTCTAGCTCACCGGGACGAACGTCTGCTGCACATTGACAATGCTGCGGAGAGGTAGCGCAATGCGTCAGGAGAAGCTCAATTACAGCCGTTTGAATGATCAGCTCACCCAAAAAGGTTCACATTGAAGACCCTGTGCCAATTGTCCAGCCCATCCCAAGATGTGCCCTTGGCACCGATGCCAGCATTGTTCATGAGCACCGCAACCTGGATGAGTGTGAGCAACAATCATCGGGTGGAAGGGTGAGCCAATGAGCCCGCAGGAGAATGAGCTCATCGGAAAGGTTGGGAAGGGAAGGGAGTGAAGAAGCGGTGGCGCGGGTGTGGACCAGACGCAATGATCCTCACCTCACCCCAAGCCTCATAGACTCGGTCTCTCAACCTCACAACCTGGTCGATTTGCGCAACATCGGTAGGAACGATCAAGACGTTCGCCTCCCCGATCTGTTGGACAAGCAGCTTCCCGACCTCATTCAGCTTCTCTTCCTCTACATCTGCAATGGCAAGTTTGAGGCCAAGCCTACAGGTTAGACAAGATTTAGCATCACCAGCCCGCCTCCCCGGAAGAGCAACGACGTACTTGGCAAATTCCAGAGCGGCGGCTTTGCCAATGCCGCTGGCAGCACCAGTGATGACTGCAACGCGACCTGCGTTGATGACTGGGTGGAGTTCATCGGCCACCGACATGGTATCAAGCTTGTAGGATGCCGTTCCAGTGTATACGCCTGGGCGCAGTGGCGAGGCGCCCGCGCTCCTCGGGTTGCGGTCAGATATGGGTATCATCGCGGCGACGAGGATATACAATAAGGATAACTATACAGGGGAGAAGAGCGGGAGAGGAATGAGAGCAGCAGCAAATTTTGGACTTGAGGAAGACTTCTTATAACCAAATACATGACGCCTTGTTTACCCTGATTCATGATCATGGTTGTGGGGCCAGATATATTCTGCCTCGAGGCTGCTTCAGGCAGATGAGAAGTAAGAACCCCAGATACAATGATCTGGGTATGTAGGTTAGGAAAGGACAAGGAATCTGATAACGGAAACATTCCTTGTTCAAAGGGGAAGGACGTGATGGCGTGCTCATCAGGTTCATCCCCGGATCATCTCAAGACGCTCGAAGCAGAGGGTCATAATAATTATTGAGAGAAGGGAAGTACTCGTCAAGTCATGTACGAGGCGAGAAAAAAGTAGGAAGGACTGTCAACAGGACCACTGAGAAGATGTGTGAAATACGAAAAGTGAGAGGGGGCATATGGGAGGGTAGCAGGTTCGGGACGCAGAGGACAGTAAAACGGAACCCAAATAAAGGAGCAAGGGGGATTGTGGTATGCAGGCCGGTCAGCCCATGTTGTTTCTACAGTCTGTCGTAAGCCTGTTCAGGCTGTTCAAGCGGACTTGAGCGTCGCACTGGGAGGGAGGCTGCTCGGTGGGCCTTCATCCATCCCCATCTTCTTCCTCACCAGCTCGAACGTCTTCAACATTTTCCTCCTCGCACCCAGCGCTGCGACACCCTTCGCCTCCAGCGCCGCCTCGTCCATCATAACCATATCCTGCCACTTTGCGGTCTCGAAGTTAGGTGTGTACTTGTGCAGCCGCAGGCTCCTGAGCCACGCAGGGATGTCGTTCAATAGCGCCGGATCGACATCTTCCTCGCCCTTGGGCGTCCCTCCATCTACGCGACTGCCAGTAGAGGACGCACTCTTGAGTCCAGGCGACCTTCCGCTCGGGGGGCCGCGCCTACTGTTGATTCCTGCAGAAACCGGCTGCATTCCAAGCCAGCCGGGCTGCCCAAACCCATTCGCCGCCATCTGTGCCGCGAGTAGCTGGGCCTCAGGTGTGAGGCCCATACCCATAAGCATGTTCATATTGAACGGATTCATCGGGGCCATACCAGCCAACCCGGGCATGGGCATGCCGATTCCGGGGCTTCCCAATCCCATATTCATTCCGCCCATTGGCATCCCGAGACCATTCATTCCATTGAGATTGTTCCCGTTGTCATCATTACCGAACCTGTTCGAAGATGTGTTTGAGAGCGCCGGGCTCCGTCCCCCGGACCAGCCCCCTGGTCCACCGAAGCCGTTGTTACTATTTCCGCTAACGTTGCGCGATCCGCCACGCGATTGCTGATTTTGGTGCTGTCCGATGAGGTTTCCGTTGTCGTCATACATGCCGTTGGATGGGCCGTTGTTGTTGTGGTCCCTGCCTTCATTGCCCATCGGCTTAGTGCGACGATGGATAGTAGGATCACCCATGCGTGGTACGCCGGGGGCAGCATTCTTGCTGGTCCAGTCGTTTAACTTGTTGGCAGCAGCGTCAAGGTTCTGGGTGCGGGTGTCTTTCTGGAACATGGGGATGAGCGGGGTGTTGACCATGCTGGCCCAGCTATCACTCGCAGCGGGTACTGTGGCGTCGCCTCCACCAATAACACCAGGCCTCGGCGACAGGCTGCCAGAGAACTCGGTGCTCTTGGGGCGCGAAGCATTGACGGCGATCTCCTGAGCTGCATTTTGTTCCGAAACTTGACTAAGCTGGGGTCCAGCAGCCCAGGTGGGGCGGCCATCGACGTTCCCGGCAGAGAGCACCGGAGCCGAAATGCGGTGAGCGGCATTGCTGGCCTTGAGCTTGGCCCTCTGCTGTGCAAGGGTAGCGGCAGCGTCATTACCGCTCGGGTTCGCAGCAGACTCGGGGGACAAGAAGTTGGAAGAGTTATCCAGAACCAGGGATGAGCGGTTCCCTGGGTTAAAGTTGCGTGCAGTCGGGGACGCGGGCAAGCCAGATTTGAGGCCAGGAGATTTAAGGCTCGCCAATTTGGCTTCCATTTGACTTTGCATGGAGCCTGGGAGAGTGCCTTAGCAACAGATACTGGGAAAACAGACTGAACGGAGCATACCTCCCATCGCTGGACTGAGAAGAGCCGTCATCGGATCAGATCTGGCCATCTGCTGCAAGACCGTGATGAAGAATCGTATTTGAACTTGAGTGGAATGTTGAAGAAGGCTGTAGAGAGCGGCTGTGCGCTCGGCTTCTGAAAGAACCTTAAACCCTGTGTACCAGAACGAAGTGAGCAACGACGAGTTTGGGCGCTTTAAAAAAGTTCCCTACATTGCTCGATGGCACTGAGTTCTTCTTTAAAATTAACGTCCAGCGAGGCGGCAGCCATGTCTTCCTAGACAAGGTGTCAGATTCTGAGACGGTTTGGATGGGTGAGTCTACATACGAGAGTAGCTTCGTAGTTCTGAAGATTCTCGAACCATTGGTCGAGGGCTTCCGCTGAAAAGAATATGAGTGTCGATCTGCGTGCTGTTCCGGGAATCGCATACCTTCTGGGGTTTGAAACATGCCAGCGCTACCACTACCAAGAAGCTCGCTGGTAGGTCTGGCGCCTGATCCTGCTCCTGCTCCGGGGCGAGGAGATGCCGGCGCAAGGCCTGGGGTTCCCCTTGCAGAAGGTCCCAAGGATTGGCGAGAATTGGCCTTGCCATTCTCGTTCGGGCCAGGAGATGGGGTGGAAGGAGGTCGGAGAGACATTGCAGAAATGTAAGAAGGGCTTGTTGGGGCTAGGTGGGGACTGGGTTGGGAGTAGGACTAGGTCTGTTCAGCCAGGATAACCAAAGAAAGGGACTTGTGAGTCGTGGTATGTCCTTGACGTCGAGTCGGTGGACTATGCTAGGATCAAACTTGAAACACGAGGAATTGTTGGAGTAAATCCTCGAATGTCGTGCAGCGTTTAATCTAGACGAGACCAGCGGAGCCTGCCGGTCTAGCGAAGTACGTGTTCAACGCAAGGAGCGACGAGCAGACAGCGCAAACAGCGAGCAAGAGGCTTCAACAAAAGCGTCTGCACCGTGTGGGAAGGGTGAGAGATGAGCTGGCCTTGTTGTCACCTGTCTCAAGAAACAGTGCCACACATCAATCCGTCTCACTTGATTGATGGAGACACCCAGATGGAATAACTATCCCCTCGCATCCTTTGAAGACACCCCGAAAAGTCACTGACGAACAGTTCTTGTTCCCAGATAGCCATGGTGAATAGCAGTAAGGAAATCACGATCTTGATGAGATGGAAGGATAAAGAATCCTAGATACCAGCACAAATCGCCCTCGAGCCTCTGTTAATGCTCTTCCGCTCTTTTCGAGACTGTCTTTACCCTCTCTAGATTTCCCCGAATGGCACCCTTGTGTAGCTTGCTATGCATGTCGTGGTTTGCCGCCGTCGTGCTCTTTGGTGAAGTCTCAGCAGCTTCTAGGCATCACTCTCGGTAAGTGCATTTCGTTGCAATTGGGCGTCTCTAACCTCTTCATGATCCCTTCAGGCAGTTTCAGTAAGTCTTAGGTTATGTACTGTCTGAAATACGGCTCATCATTTTAGACGCCCGAACTGTAACATGTGAGTTTTGCTTCCATGCCGTATTGATTTTTTGGCTCAGTGGTACTCAATAGATATGTGCAAGTCGAACATCCTAGCCAAGTATGTTAGATCATAACATGTCTACAGATCGCTTATCATGGATGAAGGTCCAAAGAACAGGCATGTTAATTCATCTCCCTAGTTTGATTAACCAGCCTCACGCCTTAAATAGTTACTTGTAAGCTCAAGGCTATTCAAGCGCTAACTTCCTCCTGACTTTATAACGGGCAAGTAAATGCCCGGAAACTATACTAATCGACGCTGCCCGCACGACCTCCACAAGCTCAACTTTTACAAGCTCAACCTCTGCCCACTCAGCTTCCACTACCACCCCTTTGGACTTCTCAACTAGAAGTCTCCAGAGGAGCAACGTGCACACGACCGTGCCCTCATCACATAGCACACACTCGGCAGGGCATGCGACCAAAACTGACTCCACGGAGGCAGGCCCAAGCTCAACCACATCGTCATCGTACGCAATGACAACACCGAGCGCTACAGCAACCAGCTCGTCTCAACACATGGCCTTCAGCGGAAGGAGACTGGCTCTGATTGGTGTCATTCTAGGAGCCACCTTCGGTGCAGTCCTAATCTGTGTCATCATCTCCCTGTCCTTATGCTACTGGCGACGGATACGACGGAAACGTATACCATATCCATTTTGTACGTCCATGGCTTATATATCAAAAGGATGTGATGCTTATAACTTCTACAGTGCAGAAATCCACGAAGTCTCCCAGCGATATGGCACATTCGGAAGGCGCTTTCGCCAAAAGTAGAATCGTGCGTGAAAGCCCATTTCCCGATCATCTTAGCAGCGACGATCAGTCGCGTGTATCGCAAGACAATACCGTAGTAAATCCCGACTCTGATGATCGAGAGGCGGCAGAACTCCGGCTCGAAAACGAGAGGCTTCGTCAAGAGAACGAATTCCTCCGCCTGATGACACATCAGGCGAATAAATCGACCAAGGACAGTCCGCTCTATGGGTCGACTGTCCTCGGTCGTTCGAAAGAATGTCGAGTTTCATAGCGTCCAGCCCAGAACTCCTGAACCTACTATTTATTGCCTAAGTACTGGCTCTTCCTGTCATTTCAATATGATTTGAATCTACTTTGGCCCAACTTCGTCCCACCAGATTTCCACCTTTTACCTACCAGGATCCCGAATGCGATCTTAACGTCTTCCTCTGGTAGCCGTGATATCAGTCTGACCAGATCCATGCACTGGATACACATGTCAAATCTCATTGGGTAAAGGATGCAAGGATTATTGAAAGATATTCCGAACTCAAAAAATATCCAAAGAATATTGAAGGTCTGGATTATCCTTTCAATGTTTCTCCAGTCTTTGAGTGCCAGTTACCGTTCTTTGTTACCAAATTCCAAAATGCTATAGTTTAAGATATAGATCAGGTGCAGGTGATTTTCTAGACCTTGTGAGCGGAGCCACACGGAACCCGGATTAGTCAGCGCACCAACAAATCTCCCAGCACACGAACATATTCGCAAATTTGCTATCCTGCCAACGACGACGACCAGAGCCCGTTGCGCACAAGAGCAACCAGCTGGTATCCCAACGTCCTTTATTTATCATTCGCAAAACTATAGTGCCATGGCTCAGTCATACTTTCCGAGCCGTGTCGCATCTCCCGTCTCTGCATTCTCCGACTCGACTTACACACTGAATGGGGAGAAGCATCTCAAAGCTGAGGATGTGCAAGAGGCCTACATGGAACACAAGGACCGGTGAGAGTCGATTTCAGGCATATTTGTTCTTCTTCTTCTTACCTTGTGAATTAGTCTTGTTGGCGCGATCAACTCGACCAAGAGCATATTGAGCGAAATCCGGACTTTCAACAAGAACGAGTGGGTCGTTAGGTACCCTCAGCTCCGCGAGCAACCTGAGGAGGCGACCCAAGAACCCTCTGTTTCCAGTCCAAAGCGTCGCAAGGGCATCCGTCGATCCCTCTCTTTCGCTGACGACCCAACGACGCAAACCGAAGTGGTCCTTTCTGAGCCTAGGCAGGGCATCACCCGCTCCGTCACGTTGGCTTCCATTGCTGATGCCCAAGAAGAAGAGGACACGACATCTCCCGCTGAGAAGGAAAACGAATCTCAACGCTTGCTCCCTTCATCCGATTTCCATGTCCTGCGACTCGACCTCAAACTGGGCGCATCCGGCGCGTCGAATTCAGCTGCGTCCCTCGTTTCGCAGCTGGAGAAGTCCTCTATCGCCAACCTCATCGATGAGCGTATAGGGGCGTCATTGAGCCACATCGACAGGCTCCGGCTCCGCGTCGAAGATACATCTTCCAAGGTTCTAGTAACTGGTGACCTGAATGCTGGAAAGTCAACTTTCGTCAACGCACTTCTGCGCCGCGAAGTCATGCCGGTAGACCAGCAGCCTTGCACTACGGCTTTCTGTGAGGTCCACGATGCCGCAGAAAACCAAGGCAAGGAGGAGGTACACGTCCTGAAGGAGGGTGTGACGTATGATATCAACGACGATGCGACCTTCGTTCGGGGCACTATTGCGGAGCTCGAACAAATTGTTGCGGACAACGAGGAGAAGCAGCAAATGATCAAGCTATACCTCGCCGATACCCGCGCGCCCTCTGAATCCCTTCTCAACAATGGTGTTGTTGATATTTCCCTCATTGACGCACCAGGCTTGAACCGTGATAGCCTCAAAACGACTGCCGTTTTCGCCCGTCAAGAGGAGATCGACGTGGTCGTCTTTGTCGTCTCAGCGGAAAATCACTTCACCCTCTCCGCCAAAGAATTCCTCTGGAACGCCAGCAATGAGAAGGCTTATCTTTTCATTGTCGTCAACAAGTACGATCAAATTAAAAACAAGGAAAAATGTCGACGATTGGTGCTCGAGCAGATCAAGCAGCTCAGCCCCCGCACATACGAAGATGCCCAAGACCTCGTCCATTTCGTGGACTCCGCCACCGCCCTTCAGCCTTACACCGCCAACCCCGCCTTCGACGACCTCGAGTCATCCCTTCGTTCCTTCGTCCTCGTCAAGCGTTCGAAGTCCAAACTTCAACCCGTTTCCACTTATCTCTCCAACCTTCTCTCTGATATCGAGCTCCTCGCTGGCGCCAACGCCATCGTTGCTGACGCTGAGCTCCAGGAAGCGCGGGATAATCTCAACCAAGCCCGCCCCATCCTGGAGAAAATGAAGAGCGGACGCGACAGCCTCGAGAACGGCCTAGAAGCCACCGAGGAGGAGGGTGTAGACAGGGTTGCCTCCAAGACGCGATCCATCCTCTCCACTGCGCTGGAGTGCGTTGGACAGGGCAAGCTTGGTGTTGACAAGCCAGTAATACCCATGCCCACCTACCCCGGCGTTCTTGGAATTTGGGATTACGCGCGGGACGTGCGTAGGGCTCTCCTAGCCAGTCTAGATGCAGCTGTTAAGCTTGCAGAAGATGAAGCGCGTGTCATCACCAGTGCTGGTGTTGAAAAGATCAAGGACCTTGGCGAGGTGCACCTTCCGGACGGAGTGGAGAGGAGTCGACGGGTGTTCATGCCTGAGGCGATGTTCAGCGCCGTCAGGAGGGGAGCCAAAGGGAGTAAGAGCCGCCGGTCCTCTTCCCATGGAAGCAACGCGATCGTGGCTGGAGGTCTCCACGGACTCGGTATTGGGCTTGCTCAGCGCCCAGACATGCTCGAAACGACTTTCCTCGATCTATTCGATGTGCACCATCAGCTGTTGCTGCATTTCGGAGATGAGGGTGTCAAGGACGATGAAGACCACCCGCTCTGGGTCGTCCCGAGCGCACTGAGCCTTTTGAGCGTCGGTGTGGGCACGTTGACTATGGTTGGCGGACAGGCTGTGGGTGCGAGAGGTTTGATCGAGGGTGTTCTCCGGATCACGGACCTTGTCGGGAACGAGTCGACACGCAAATGGGCTGCGCCTATTCTGGGCGCGGTCACCATCGGCTTGACGGCGTACCTTATCTTGGAGCTCCCTAGCTCAATTCCAAGGACCGTTGGAAGGCGAGTACGGGCCTCCGTGACTCGGAAGGATGGCGAGGGGGAGGTTTTCATCGATGTCCACGCTGGACGAGTCAGCAAGGAGACGAGGAAGGTGCTGAGGTTGGCTTCGTGGGATCTACGAGAACGATTCAGGGGTGCGATGGAGGAGAGGAGCAAGGAGGTTAAGGGTGCCGAAGAGATCGAGAAGAAGGCGCTGAGGGCAAAGGAGTGGTTCGGTGATGTCGGAAGGAGGACAGGAGAGATTCGCGTTGGGGCTGAGCTGGCCAGCGAGGTTTAAAGAAACCACGAACAAGCCAATAACAAAGACAACGAAGGTTGTATCACAAGGCCGAGGATTTTGGATACTCAGATATGAATCGTGTGTCCCTTTCTTTTATTTTTCTGGTTATGCCTACCTAGCCCCCACTTTAATCCCTTCTCTTCAAACATGAATTTGTTCGTACACCCTTACGACCCTCTTCGTCGGCACACTCGTTCCACAGGCACATACAGACAGACGACAGCGTCCTGCCATTAGACGCCTTTTGCACCCTCTCACTCCTACGAATTCAAGTATCTCTCTTCACCTACTTACTGCAGCCCTTATACTCCCTTATGACGCTCGTTTACTTGATGATGTCTGTATCTATGACCGTTCACGAATTTGTAATACCTTTGTATGACCGTTTCCTGAATTCAGGCTAAGAACCGTCGCACAAAGTAGGTCAACCACAATGCACCTAATGGAGCGTAAAGGCAAGTTCATACCCCGCGGCCCCCATCAGCTTCTGTTCTCATACTCTATACTGTATACAGCAACCAGATTCTTTCACGTGGTTCTCGTGTGTGGATTTGAAGTCAGGCGTACATAGCGTGGAGAATTATGTCGTGGGCGCCGCTTATTTGGAATCCCTTACTCATACCTTGACCACCATGTCCACCCCAGCAGAATCTCCCTTCAAAATATCCATCTCCGACTCCCAGCTCTCTCTCCTTCAGCAGAAGCTAGCACTCGCGACTTTTCCTGATGAACTCGAAGAAGCGGGCTGGGCTTACGGCGCTCCTCTTGCTGACGTTAAGAGGCTTGTCAACCGCTGGAAGAACGGTTATGACTGGCGACAACACGAAGCAGCATTGAACACAGAATTACCTCAGTTCACCAGAGATTTAGATGTCGAAGGCTTCGGGACGCTTAACATCCACTATGTACACAAGAAGAGTGAGGTGGAGAACGCGATACCGCTGTTGTTCATCCACGGATGTAAGGCCAGCGAGGTTTCCAATGTGACCAGAGCTCAACTTCCGCACAGGGCCAGGAAGCTTCCTCGAAGTCCGCAAGATCTTACCACTTCTTGTTGAAGGCTCTCCGGAGCACCCCAGCTTTCATGTCGTCGCCATCGGCCTTCCAGGATACGGGTTCTCTGCCGCCCCTACTAAGAAAGGCTTTGGAATAAATCAATACGCCGAAGTAAGTGTATCTTTTCTGAAGTCGAAACTCGTTTCTTACGACCGTCACTGAAGCTCGGAAATAAATTAATGCTTTCCCTCGGGTACGAAGAGTATGGTATGGTGTTCTCGTTCTGTTTTTGACTTAGCGCCAGTGCCAACCATGATTACAGTGACACAAGGTGGTGATTGGGGCCATATGGTCTGTTCTCTCTCATCTGGTCGACTACATTAGTAAAGTAGCTCTTCAGATAACAAAGAAGATGGCGCACCTCTATGGCCCAAAGAGCAACAAGGCATGGCACACAAACTTCCCAATGTATGTCTTCAGTAGTATCATGAAAGCCATGCGGCCATCTCATACCTTTACGATTCTCTAGGGGCTCTCCTCCTTCTCTGAGCCAGCCACTGCGCTTGCTGTCACATCTTGTCTCTGGCTTGCCATTCCTATCATACAGCGAACGCGATAAAGCCGGCTTTGCACGCTCTGAATGGTTCCGCACGCTTGGTCAGGGTTACTATGCGGAGCAATCTACTCGTCCCCAAACGCTCGGGTATGGGTTGGCCGACTCGCCTGTCGGTCTACTGGCATGGATCTACGAGAAACTTGTTGAGTGGACGGATGCGTACCCCTGGGATGATGATGAAGGTAAGGGTTCCAATACCTCATAGGGTGTAATTAGCTGAAAGCATCATGATTTAGTCCTCACTTGGATCTCTATCTATTACTTCTCCCGTGCCGGACCCGCCGCGTCTTTGCGCATCTACTACGAGATTACACAGGCCGCCGGAGGCATTGACGGCGTGATCTTTGCGAAAGAACGTATAAGCATCCCCGCTGGTTTCTCATACTTTCCCAAGGAGCTTGTCAAGCTTCCACGATCGTGAGTTCCATTTATCTAAGTACGCTCCCTAAGTTTACGCATCATACCAACACCACAGGTGGAATAGAATACCTAGCCTTGTATTTGAATCCGTGCACGAGAGCGGCGGTCATTTTGCTGCTCACGAGAAGCCTCAGGAGCTCGTAGCCGATTTGAGGAAGATGTTTGGAAAGAATGGACCCATACCTGGAGTTATCAAAGATATCAAAGACAAGGCGCGGGCGAGATTGATAATGCGTAAGAGAAACACCGAGGAACAGGTAGACCTATAAAAGAGAGTGCAGCTTGAGCGAAGACCAAGCGGACTCCGGAGCATCCAAGGACAGCATTTCTTGTTGCCTGGACGTACGCATTCGTCGTACCTTAGGTCCTCATCACTGTCATTCGTCATGACCGTTGCGACGGGGTACATATACTGAATGATCCAGACCATTTCTTCGTTTTTTAAGACATGAACGCCGTCAAGAATGATTCCGCGTCGCGAGTCGTCAAATCCGATGAAATACCGGGGACGAGTTCGATGATCCGAGGCCATGCGGCTTAGGACACGAGAACTCAGAGGAAGTTAGTGAGGACCTTTTCCGAAGGACATCCAGTGGATCTTCGCGCCGTTCGGAGGCGGGCGCCTCAATAATATTGCTGCGCTGCTGCTGCTCGGTGTGTCTGTCATACATTGTGAGTCCAACATGCCGAATCATTTTAAGGGTCGGCGACGGTCATGGTCGACGCGATTAGTTTTTAGTGGTTTTACCGAAATGAAGCCAGACCGAAGGTTTCATCTAATTCATGCCAAGCGTTTATTTGAATTATTTCAGGCCCTCGTTTACCCCACATAATGATCTATACCCCAAGGGGCCCCGATCTGTGTAGGTCCTTATTTTGACAATTCGGCTCGCCAGCATCGTCAACTTGTCCCGAACACCAGGTATAGGAATTCTTTCGCCAGAGATGCCTCGGGCTTGGGATGTCGTTGATTCTTTACAGTATTATCAGGGAATGTGTTGTTTCTGCAAGGCCACGCAAGAATCTGTGACTTGTGGAGACGAGGTTGAGGTTGAGCTTAACTGAAGTCTGGGCATATGCTAAGCTACAGGAAATGACGCCTTCTGACTAGAAAAAGCCCTTGTCTCTCCAGTCAGCTGTCGTGTGTTCCCAAGTTGAAATGCTTCGGCCGGTGTCGTCGTATATGAAGAGAACTGGAGTTTTTCGAGAGAGGGTTGGCGAGGGTTTGAAATTAACATAAAAAATAGACTGAAAATGACATGATCGCGGGCACATCGTTCGCGAGTGGCGTGCTAGCGTCGCGAGCAACGTTGGTGGCCGAAAATTGTATGAAATAATGTATGGGCAAGAGCCGGAGCATGATCATGTGCGGTGCCGATTGATCCATGTTCCGAGTTCCGTACTATTTCCTTTGGTTGTCCTCCTCGTTTCATGCGAACAAGGGTTGTAACTTTTACACAACTGGGGTACCGCCAAGATACCGCCAACGTTAATAGGCATCGCTGGCAAGGGGACTCCTCCCCAAAGATCGGCTTGGGCCGCCGGACCTTGACTTCGCGGTGAATGACTTGTGTAATACATGTAAACAACCAATCATTTATAAAGAGAGGCCCGGGCAATCCTCCTCCTCTCCTGAAATCTAATCCATCTCCCGCCATCTCGTTGTTGGCCCGACACTATGTCCACACCCGTTGAACAGAATGCGACGCGTCTAGACACAAATCTCCTCCACGCTGCGTTGAAGCCCTCAGCTGGTCGCACTTCTAGTGACTCGTCCCTCAACCGCGTCAAGAACTTGCCTGGTTACACTACCCCAGTGTTCAAGGGTAAGGAGGAACAGCGCGCTCAGGTTGAGAAAGACGTCGCCGCAAAGGTTCGGATCCTCTTATTTCATCATCGTTATCAACATCTGACATCATACTCGTTGATCTAGGGATTTATTCCTCGCGAGCTCGTCGCCAATGAGGTGAACTGGTTCTACACGAACCTTGGCATCGACGACACCTACTTCCAAAACGAAGAGCGCAGTGTCATCTCCGATCACATCATCGCTCTTTTTGGAGCCAAGATTCTGGCGTACACCAAGCATGACCCCAGCAAGCTTGTTATCGATCTTGAGAAGATAGATGAGAAGGGCGCAACCTTCATCCACACAAGTCCTCCTGGACTGACGGTCACCGAAGGGCCCGGAGCGACCTGCGAGGCAAGGTACGCGCGTCCAGTCACAATTGCAGTCGACAGCGGCATCTGATTAGATCCCCAGGATCGATGAGCAATTCCTCGACCACTCTACACCAGAAAATGCGTACCGTCTTGAGACCTTCCGTTCTGCGGGATCTATATCAGCGACTGCTTCTCAGCAATTGCGCTGCTACTTTGTGACGAAATGCCAATTCCCTCCCCGGACGCCAGTCGATGGTCAGACTAAGACCGACATCCGATCTGTTTCCGATGCGGTCTTCCTGGAGAAGGCCACTACAAATACCCTAGACATTTACCAACAGGTTATGTGGAACGTTGAGGCACGGTATGGACCCGTGATCGAGGTCTTTGAAGTCGAGGGCACGCGTGAACGTCGGCTTGTTATTGGGTATAAGATGGGCGGAACATCCAAGTTCTTCAGGTTTGTCCCCTCGTCTCCAATTTCTGCGATTGTACTCATTCACCGTAATCAGCGCTCTGTCGAACCTCTACCATTTCTACTCTCTCTACTCCGCCCGGAAATATGTTGGTTCGTAATTGCATCTTTTGTCTGTCCTTGTCCTGATCGGCGCATCAGAGCAATTCTCCAACGGCATTACGATAATCTCTCTCTACCTCAACCCCGTTCCTGACTCGAATGCTCCTCCCATCGAGCACTCTATCTTCCAAGTGATGAAGGAAGCCTCGCTGCTCTTTTGCTTGCCGGACAACCCCTTCTTCCTTCCTAAGCACCTTGGCAGTAACCACGCCGTCCAAGAAGCAACCTATGCATGTTCGTAAGCTTCACCTCCTTTCCTTTACTCTTGCTAACATTCCTCGTCCAGACTCTGGCTGGATCTTTGCTCAGCACTTCTGCAATCGTCTTGGGCCGGCATACCTTCAGCTCAAGAACGTGCTAAATGAGAACGACCCTACACATGCCGAGGTTCTCAACGACATCAAACGCCGCTTCCGTGAGGAGACCTTCACACGCGAGAGCATCGCGCAGGTCATCCAGGCGCATCCCGAGCTGGTACGTCCGCCCTTTTCTTTTCTACCTCCTTTTCCAATATCCCCCTTCTGTAGATTCGCCTTCTTTATGTGAACTTTGCGATGTCACACTACCCCAGCGCAGATGATGCGTCGCAGCTGATGTAAGTGCTCCTGTGGTGTCATCGATGGCAAAGCTAAAGCAACATGCAGGCCGACATTGTCGTACCAACGTCTCCAAACGACGCAGTCACTCTCTGACGAGGAGCTGTATGACAAGATGCGCCGCGCTGTGCATAATAAGCATGAGCTGCAAGTTCTCGAGAGTTTCTTGATTTTCAACAAGTTCGTCATATTCATTTCGTATATGGGCAATATTGATATTTCTTCAGGCATGTCCTCAAGACAAACTTTTACCAGCCCACCAAGGTGGCGCTGTCCTTCCGTCTGGCACCCGACTTCTTGCCTGAGGTCGAGTATCCAAAGAAGCCCTTCGGCATGTTCATTGTGATCGGTCCGTGACACATCCCTTCCACATATGGCCTTCGCTGACATTCTGTTCCTTGTGTAGGCAACGACTTCAGAGGTTTCCACATTCGTTTCCGTGATGTTGCTCGTGGCGGTGTCAGGCTCGTGATGTCACGCAACAAGGAGTAAGCTCGGTAATTTGGTTTCGTTCAAGCTGAGGATCTCATGATGTTCTACTTAGGAACTATTCCATTAACCAGAGGATGCTGTTCGACGAGAACTATGCTTTGGCTTCGACGCAGAATTTGAAGAACAAGGATATTCCAGAAGGAGGTGCCAAGGCGACCATCCTACCTTCGTACGCTCATGCTCGTATTCATTTGGGAGCGTAATCACCGAGCTCCCTTTCTACACAGCCTTGGCGCAAACCCCAGACGCTGTTTCGAGAAATATGTCGATGTAAGTAATATGTTGTTATAACTTCGCATGCCCGCTAACGATCATTTTTGCGTGCAGTCGATCATCGATCTGCTCATTCCCGGGCAAACGCCTGGAATCAAGGAGCGCCTTGTTGACCTTTACGGGAAGCCTGAGATACTATTCTTGGGACCGGATGAGGGCACTGCGGACATGATGGACTGGGCAGCGCGTAAGTCAATCATTCATGTCTTCCCGCATCTCCAATGATGAGGCTGATTATATCTCGCAGTGCACGCTCGTGAGCGCGGTGCTGAGACCTGGTGGAAGTCCTTCACCACTGGCAAGAGCGCAGCGAAGCTTGGAGGAATCCCTCACGACACTTACGGCATGACTTCACGGTCAATCCGTCAGTACGTCTTGGGCCTCTACAAGCAGCTAGGGCTCCGGGAGAAGGATGTTACAAAGGTTCAAACTGGTGGTCCTGGTATGTTCTTGGCTTCGCGCGCTGCCCAGTCCACTTGCTGACACGTTCGCTCTTTCTTCTCCCTAGATGGTGATCTTGGATCGAGTGAGTCACGTCAATTGAAGCTCAAAGCCGAGATACTGATAACGCGATATAGATGAGATCCTGCTATCCAGCGATAAGACGGTGGCGATCATCGACGGTAGTGGTGTACTTGCAGACCCTGCAGGTCTTGATCGTGAAGAACTCATCCGTCTCGCCAAACTCCGTGTCCCCGTCGGCAACTTTAACACCTCGAAGTTGAGCAAAGATGGTTATTTGGTCAGGGTCGAAGACCAAGACGTCAAGTTGCCTTGTAAGATATCTCACCGTTTCGACACGAATGCGAAGCTAATCCGTACGATCAACAGCCGGCGAAATCATCGTCGATGGGACTGATTTCCGTAATGGTGCCCACCTGCGATTCAAGGCCGATTTGTTCGTGCCTTGTGGAGGACGGTATGTCACGTTACCCCTTATCAGAAGTCTCTTTCTGATCAGTTCTTCGTAGCCCGGAGGCTGTCAACATCTCCAACATGGCTGCTTTAGTCGATTCCGAGGGCAAGCCCCACTTCAAGTACATCGTCGAAGGTGCCAACTTGTTCCTTACGCAACAAGCTCGTCTCCACCTCGAGAAGCGCAAAGTTATTCTCTTCAAGGATTCTAGTACCAACAAGGGTGGTGTCACCAGCTCCTCTCTCGAAGTCCTCGCTGGTCTCGCGCTCTCCAATGAGGAGTATACCAACCACATGATTTTCAAGAACGACCAGCCATCGGAGTTCTACAAGAGCTACGTGAAGGACGTCCAGGCGAAGATCGCTGAGAACGCCGCTGCGGAATTCCAGTGCATATGGCGCGAGCACGCTAGGCTCAACGGCGCCAAAGCTCGCACGACCATCTCGGACGAGCTGTCCTCCACGCTCAACAACCTGCAAGCGGAACTCGAGGCCTCGGACTTGTTCGATGATGTGCCCAGCAGGAGAGGTGTGATGGGTCGTGCAATCCCTGCGACGCTCGTCAAGGAGATTGGCTTGGACATACTGTTGAAGAGGCTACCTGAGCCATACCAGAGGGCCCTGTTCTCGAGTTATGTTGCGTCGCGTTTCGTAAGTAACTTTATTGCTTTCATGGAGGTTTGTCTTATTGACGTCCTTTACTTTTTGTAGATCTACAAGTATGGCGTCAATGCCTCTAGCGTTGATTTCTTCCACTTCGCTAGAGATCTCGCAGGGCCCAAACAGTAGATCTAGACCGCACTGTTTCGTCGTCATCATTCTTCGCTTTCATTCGCACTTTACACTCACATTGCATTCACACCAAAACAAGAAGGAAACGGTCATTAGTAGACTTGTACATAAATATAATATTTTCGATTGTAGTTATCGTTGTCAATGGATTTCTCGTGTTTGCCATCTCATGGCGAACTTCAACTAGCCCTTAGATCATCCCTGTCTAGCTTTTCTCAGAGCTACGCCAGGAGGTAGCTGATCAAGTTCATAAATCATCATCTCATAAAAGCGATATCTCTTATCTGTAGATGTCTAGACCTTTGCATAGCCATTTGGTCCTGTTTGAAACCCTCAGCATGGGATAACCATCAACAGTTCAACAAACCTATTCACGCTCCACTATCATGATGACCGATGAATCTGGTCATCCAGATTTTCCTTCGAGCCCCGCTCCTGGCTTCCTTCTTGCCAACAAGCGTACAGAGAGTACGTTCGAAGAAATACCTGTCATGTTAGCATCTGAGCCTCCTATACTTCCCCATAAAGAAACGCTAAATCAGTCTCTAAATCGTAACCCATGGCCAGAGATTTCACAGACGCCACAAGTACTGACCCTGTGAAAAGACGTGCACTCGCGGATCTCATTCTTGATGCGTCGGTTAATGTACGGTGGCTCAATCGGTGCTCTTTTGCTCTCAAGGGCTTTAGCTGACAACCGCATGATCAGGTTGGATTTTTTTATCGTAAGTCATTTATACTTATTGGCTTTGGGAAAATAGCTCTGGCTATAAGGATAGTAGATTTGGCTATAGGGGACATGAGTGTTAAGCGGCAAATTTTCTGATTGGCATCTTAGTGAAAAACCATGGCATCTCCGAGGAGCGGATTGCTGCCGCTCTCGAGGCTGGCAAGAGATTTTTCGCTCTGGATATGTCGGCAAAGATGGAAGTTAGTTCGATTTTTGCTTTACTCAAGGTTTATTCTTTGTTGGCGACTTACTACCTGGAAAGCTTGACATCAGCAAAACCTCGAACTTTAAAGGTTATACTGCTCTTCTGCAAGAGAATGTCAACCCTTCAGGGTTAGGCGATCTGCACGAGGGGTTTGACATCGGTTGGGAGCCCGAATTCCCCTCCTCCGACGATGCACGGAATGCTGCGAAGATCACGGAGGAGGCGATGTCGGGGACTAACGTCTGGCCTAGCAACATCCTCGGTTTTAAAGAAGCAGTTTTGGCCTACTAGTGCGCAGTCACCCCTTTCTGAACTGGCGTCCCTCGGCTTCACGACTAACGTGGCGTCATAGCCACGATGCTATCAGACTAGGCAAATTGCTATTTCCCCTGTTTGCACTCGCGTTGGAGCTTTCGGACGACTTTTTTGACGACAAGGTCTACATATTTAGATGTGGTTCTTGGGCTCCAAACTAACGCCTTGCAGATTACCCGTCCAGCAGCTATAATGCGACTCCTGCATTACCCGCCACAGCCACTGAGCGTCGATGTCGAGGGCCGACAGATTGGTATTGGTGCGCATACCGAGTAGGTACCCAGACGCTGTCTCCTTCCTTCCCTGTTTCTTCATCGGCTTCTTTCTCTAGCTATGAAGTAAGTACAGGAACAGATCGACAAGGAATGATATCGTGATAGGACGTGCGTCATTAGTGCTTCACCCTTCTGTGGCAGGACCAAGTTGGAGGCCTTCAAGTAAAAAATGCCGCGGGCAAGTGGCTGGATGCCGTGCACATACCCGGGACTCTAGTTGTCAAGTACGTCACTTTACTGCAGATATTTTTGATCTGACGCTCCCTGAAATATTTACGAGTAGCCTCGGAGACCAGTTCGCTAGGTGGACAAGTAAGCTTTTTCCAGTGTTACATCCACGGAGTTGATTCTTACGACACATATATAAATTAATGAAGATGATGTATTCCAGTCAACGCCCCACCGTGCCATAAATCGTTCTGGACAAGAACGCTATTCCATCCCCGTCTTCTTTGGCACCGATTATGACGTGCTATTGGAAGTGCGTAGATGACCACCTCGCGCGCGGATAGACCAGCTAACCTACGTTTTTTGCGACAAACATTCAAGCCTATTCCGACGTGCATTTCACCCGAGATGCCGGCGAAGTACGAGGTGATCACAGCTGGGGCGTATGTGAGGTCGAGACTAGATGCGACATACGGCAGTCACGTCAGTTGACCGACTGCACGTAATGCAACGGACGCTTATGACACCGGATACCCGTGTACAGTATGTTGATAGCTTCGCTGTGGCCGTTTTCGCATGTTGAAGCTACACGGAAGCGAGACCATTGGGCTTGGCATGTCAGAGTGATTGGAATCATTACGAGGGCCAGACATGGAAGCCACTGGCAGATTATCACTCGCAACCGATACCCTCTTCAGTTTCCGAGGATCAAAACCAATACAGCCCCAGCGTTGTAGTGGCACTCCGAGGATAGGCTCGCCGAGCTGCCCATGGTCAGCACAGAGAAGTGGACAAGACATGGAAAACCTTGAGAGCGTCATCGAATATAATAGGACTGACGCCAAATTCGATAGCATGCCACACGCTCGTTAACACATCTAGTTCCCAAGAGGTCTGTCGAGCATGTTCCAGCATGTTCAACGCTTTATTTTTTTAGCTGATTGAATAGGTCTTGAGGTCGGTGTAGACAGGAAGGTCAGCTGAGATGCGCTGCCATAGCAGATATAGAATCCGAATGCGTTAGGTGGAGGAGTCGACATCTACGCCGCACCATGTTGGCCAGCGTTGATCCTTTGTGGCTGGTATGTCCTCGGACATGATGGAACTGGTGTTGCCGCCTTGTGAGTCGGTTAACAGATACTAGAGGTCAACAGGTTACCCCCGGTTTTGTAGGCGGCGGAAGAGATAAATATATGACAAGCCCCCGCTTGTATCCTGCGGAGTCGAAGTGGGTCGAATGATTGCCTGCTTAGGAGTGCTATCCTATCCATGCATCTGAAACAACGTTCATGATGGTGTGATGCCGCCTCAAGGTACACAAGTTCGACTTGATGACGACGGACAATCCTTATGTTTGTTATGAGAGCGGGCCGCATGCTTGATACCGAGTCTGAGAAGCGATTTCTGCAAAGAGCGATAGAAGAAGAGAATACTCGCCAAGAGATTGCACAAGTGTGTCAAGTGCACGTCAACTGTGCATGTGAGGATTACTGGAGCATCTACCTGGAAGATGGGGAGACAGTATTCCCAAGATATGGAGAGCGATATTTTTCTGATAACACAGTGACTGTGGCGGCGGTGAATCTGCTATGGCAGAGAAGGGCCGACTTCGGAACACAGATTTTGTTGAACAGCGCGGTTGATAAGTGATAGAATCCACGATAGAGACGTCCGCAAGCTTGCCGTCGTAGCCGATAAGATCTAGGAAATGTCACATGGTTACGCCGCTTTTTGGAAGGTTGCCCTAGAACTGCTACGTCCTTGCCCTGACTCTCAAGCTTTCGAAATCCTTCTAAATTCTGGTTTACAGCGGCAATCGAAGGCTCTGGAATGGGCAAAAAATGGTCTACTATCTCGAAGTTCTGGTGTTCCTCGAACCTGAATGCCCTTTACGGCGAATGACCTCAGGACTGCTGGCCGAAAGTGACTGGCTCGGCGGAACATCAGTCCATCATTCCTGAAGGATATATGTGTAAGTATTCGCAAGGCCTGAAACTTGTCATTGGTCCGTCCTCCTCTATAAGAGACCTCAACTCTTGTCATCGACCCTGCATCGACGGCTCCCCGAAATTCCGACACCGCCCAACAGACAACAAGTCGTTGGACTATTCCCACTGACTATTCCCACTCTGACCAACTCACCTTGCCCCGGACATGGCTTCGAGCATGCCTTCGCCTTCTGGTGCTTCCACTGCACTCTTTGATCCCGATCTTCCAACATCATTTGCACCGCACCCATTCGATCCATCAAATATCTTCAATGTCGACGGTCTCGTCGTAGTGATAACGGGAGGGGCAACAGGCGCGTATCGATTTAGATGAAATGGTTGGAAGTATAGAAGCTTAGTGTTCTTTGTTTGGTATCAGGCATCGGCTTGATGATGGCGACCGCCCTGGAAAGTAACGGGGCTACGGTATATATCGTTAGTCGACGGCTCAGTTTGCTTGAGAAGGCTGCTGAGGAAAACAACGTATGCCTTCCACCTTTCTGACCCCAAAACATCACCACAATTCCATTGTCACACCCTACTCAATTGCTGATATACCCAGATGTGCTGAAATGTCTTGCAGAGATATGGGAATATCATCCCTCTGGAGTGCGACGTCACAGATCGAGAAAGCTTGCTCGCGGTGGCCGATGTTGTGAGAACTCGCCATGGATATATCGATCTTCTCATCAACAACGCTGGTATCGCAAGGAACATGTACGCACATCCCCTGCCATCACCATCCCAGGCGCAGTCGACTTCATTTGCCGGCCCACCTTCTCCGCCTGCTTCTCCGGCTCTAGGCCCCACTATACCAAGTATTAAGGCGTTTCAAAGTTCTTTGTGGGATACCGGATCTCCCGAAGACTTCGCCGAGACATTTGCCACGAATGTCACCGCCGTGTATTACACCACAGTGGCTTTCCTCGATCTTTTACATCAAGGAAATGTCCGACAGCAGCGTCTGTCAGCGCCATCTGGTCCTGGGATCCCACGACCTCCATACCATTCTTCGCAAGTTCTCTCCGTATCGTCTTCGGGATCCTTTCGGCTAGACCCCAAGATTCTCTCACCATCTTATACTCTCTCTAAAAGTGCTTGCACACATCTCGGAAAGCTTCTCGCCAACCTCTTGGCGCCGTGGGGAATACGAAGTAATGTCTTGGCCCCTGGAGTCTGGCCCAGTGGCGAGTTCTGGGCTTCTGTTTGATGAAAACATTGTTTGACCTGACGTGTGCAGAAATGACCACAAGTCCTGTTCCAGACTTTAAACTGGACCCGGTCGCTCTCGCTGACTCAATACCGCTACGGCGAGCTGGGACGGAAGAGGTGTGCGGAAATGCTTGGTTATCGGGTCATACTTGCTGACGAGCTCCCCAGGATATGGCTGGCGCGATCTTATTTTTGGCCAGTCGTGCCGGCGCCTATGTGAATGGTGCGGTCTGGCTGGTAGACGGAGGTCGGATTGGGAGTGTTCCTAGTAGTTACTAGTTACCGGTTATATATCTAGCTACCTTTTTATACACATTATGTATGGACCTAATTCGCGAACCTTTCGCACAACTTTCGCACCACCCACTGGACTCAGGCCCCAGGTTGAGGCAGGCTGCCGCTAAGGGAGCCATCACCATGGACACGTGATCGATCATTAGAGGATTTCAAACCTCTCCCGATCACCTCGTCTTCCTCTTGCTTCTTCAAGTTGCTCATCCTCAAATACTTTCAAAATCCTGTCTCGCAGATTATTCGGTCAAGCTCTACGCGGAAGTCTTAGAACTGTCCCTATAGCTGCCTCGATACCTGTACATAATAAGCTATCCACCATGGCTCCCGTCACAAATGGCAGGGTCGAGCAAAGTTCCAAGATGCATTCCAAAGTGGTATGTATTGCATGATTTCCAGAGGTGAAATTCAACCTAACTCTTGAACACGCCCTTCTTCTAGGTGATCATCGGATCAGGCCCTGCAGGACACACTGCCGCGATCTACCTTGCTCGTGCAAATCTCAACCCTGTCATGTTCGAAGGTTTCATGGCCAATGGCTTTGCTGCTGGCGGTCAGCTCACAACCACGACCGATGGTAAGAAGATTTTTTATGGCTAGATAGCACCACTTCAACCTAATCCACGCATTTTCCGTAGTTGAAAACTTCCCCGGCTTTCCGACTGGCATCCTGGGTCCGGAGCTGATGGACAAATTCCGTGAACAATCTGTCAGATTCGGCACGCAAATCATTACCGAGACTGTGTCGAAGATCGACCTCTCAGCCCGACCTTTCCGTTACTGGCGCGAGATGCAGGAAGATGGCGAGCCAGAGACGGCTGATACCATCATCATTGCCACGGGTGCAAGCGCCAAGCGCATGGGCCTGAAAGGCGAGGATACTTACTGGCAGAGTGGGATTAGTGCGTGTGCCGTATGCGATGGTGCTGTGCCCATTTTCCGGTACGTGTCAAATAACGGTCGTCATCGGGATGCCGTTAACTTACACATGTGAAAAGCAACAAGCCTCTAGCTGTTATCGGTGGTGGTGACTCTGCGGCAGAGGAAGCGACATGTGAGCCCCATACTGACAAACTGTGACATGTGTGTCTAAAGGTCATGGTAGATCTCACCAAATACGGGTCTCATGTGTATGTTCTTGTCCGCCGTGGAGAGCTCCGCGCTTCGAAGATCATGGCCAAGCGGTTGATGAACCATCCCAAAATCGTGCGCTTCCTGACTTCCTCCTAATCAGCACTGCATTTCTAACAATTTTACAGACAATCCTTTGGAACACGGTTGCCACTGAATGCCAGGGTGATGGCGATCTCCTCAACAACCTCCGCATAAAGAACACCGCCACCGGCGAGGAGAAGGATCTGCCCGTTAGCGGGCTATTCTATGCCATTGGTGCGAACTTCCATGTTTTCTATTTATCTTAGAAAAGGATACTAATCACCTCCACGTTCCTTATTCAGGTCACGAACCTGCCACCTCTCTCGTCCGTTCGCAGATCCAGACTGATCCCGACGGCTATATCATCACCGTTCCGGGTACTACACAAACATCCGTTAAGGGTGTATTCGCTGCTGGCGATGTCCAGGACAAGAGATACCGACAGGCTATTACCAGCGCTGGAAGTGGCTGCATGGCTGCTCTAGAAGTGGAGAAACTTATTGCGGAAGAGGAGGAACTCGGCGAGTAGATTTGGGATTCTCTGGGAATAGATCGTGTGTGTTCAACGCGGATTGAAAATAACAATAGACATGATCGAGCAACATATGTTCCTCGCCGTTACCACAATCCCCTCATTTTGGAGTAGTATAGTATTTAAACGTATCTGCAAGGAATGGAATGCATCGCTGTTCTTCACTTACATGCACAGCAGGGTCGATTATTTTGGACAGCTTTTGACAGCTATTCCGACCTGGCTCATAACCTCATTTTGCTTCGTTTTGATCCATTCTTCCCAGATATTTTCCCTTGTGGCGATCAGCCGCAGCATCCGGTTCGGACAGCGTCTGTATTCCTCATAGTGCCATGTGGGTATGGGGTCCTCGGTGAGACAACCTCAGCTCATGACACAGGTTGGGATCTTTTCATTCAGTTGCCTTATCTCTGTCTCTTACCTAACCGCTCCGTCCACCACTAACCTAGGACTACTCTCGGGGATAGTTGTGCCAGGTCTAAGTTGCGAGGAAACAAGTGGCGTTGCGCGGCATGTATTGTCGAGAAGGCCATGACTCTCTACGAGCTGGACATCTGATATAAGGCGCATACGCCCTATTAATGAAAGGGCATTCTGATTCTCGACCTTTCTCGACCGCACATGACGCCTGCAGCTTCAGGCTCGGGAGTGCTTTTTCCGACAGCACAGTCCCTCGGCGATCAGCTCGCCGAGTTGAAGTCCTTTTTATTTTGCCATGTGGAGAAATTATCACAGATAAGGGCAGCGTCTCAAGGATGGGACAGAGAGCGCATTCCGTCGTCTATTCATTCGCCTGGCCTCCACGATGGACAGGCTTCTGGTACGATATTGGCTTCGTTGTTTTCGGAACGGGTGTTGATTGGGATCATCACGCAGAGCCTTCATCGAAGAATGTTCCTGGACAGATACCACCGTCTATACAAACAGAAAGCACTATCATGCAGTCTTCTATCGAATTATCTCGAATGGACGACCATTCTCTTGCTATGGATAAATTTCTGCATTCACATCTGGGTAATATTGACGCGTTGCGCCGTGCTCTTCATCATGATCACATCGAATTTGGAAACGCTCCAGGTGAACAAATTTAATTGTCATTCCCACCACGCTTGATCCTAAATATCAACGCAGGCCGATCCCGAGGTTCAGATTTCGCGGAGAAAGATATAGTCGAGACAAGAATTCAAGCTTCTTCGCAGCAGTTCTCTGTGATCGTCGTCTTCGTACGTGTTTAGTGTATCTAGTCTGGCGCATTCAAAGCTAATTCAGCGGCTTTTAAGTCTACATTTGCTACAGGCCTGATAATCGCGTGGCTACAGCTGATGCACGACGTTCTTCCTGTGCCCGACGAAGTGACCGATCCTAAGATTGTCATCCATTATCAGATGGGTTTTGGCTTCGGGTTCACAGGGGTCATATTGAACCTTGCCATCGTCATGGTTGCGGCAGCGGACATAGCTGCATGCGCATCTGGCAAGGCCTGGAGAGATCCAGAAGGAATTCGGGCCCGCTTTGTTGGCTTTGTCCTGGCTCAGTTCATCGGGGCTGTGGCATTTGGAGGAAGTATCGGTCTGCTTTTATACTCTGCGCACTCTGGCCACGTCCTGGCGATTTTTCCTATTATTATTTTCCCAGTTGCTGTACTTATCGCGGGTTTGGATTTGGCGAGCACCTCGTCGGAATTCCGGTCGCTGAAGGCAGATACGCGAAAGTATTTTGCTGGTCTGTGGGGGCGGTTGTTGAGTCCACTTCGTCATATACATAATCTCCTATCCTAGTTTGCGTCCTGTTACATATCCGTGTCGTTATCTACACTTGATATGGGATTACATTCACAACTCGAACTTCGTTCGCGGAGTTTCAGCCACCTCTTCAAGGTCCGACGCGGTCGTTGCCGCATGATGCTTGGCGCTGTCTGTTGAAGTCGGTCACGTACACGTCCTCATCAGCAGCCTTGACTTGCCTCCTGAACTCGTCCTTTCTTCCCAACAACCATACACTATGTCTGATCTTTGCCCCGTCTATGCTCCTTTCTTCAGCGCCATGGTGAGTTCAAGCGCCCCATGGGGTCAAGGCACGTAATTTGAATTTAAATATGCGGGATTTCTAGGGTTGCACCAGCGCCATTGTCTTCACATGTGAGTTCATCCTGGTCTCTTCAAACCCAACACGCCATTGCAGGGATGTTGGACTGTCGTAAAGAGGGTTATTGACGATATTGGACGTGATTAATAGGCATTGGAGCAAGGTATATATTAGCACAACTGCGCATCCGCTGGCGCTGACAACCTCTTCGCAGTTATGGTACAGCAAAGTCAGGCGTTGGCATTGCCGCGATGTCCGTCTTGCGCCCCGACTTGATGATGAAATGTGTCGTCCCAGTTATCATGGCTGGTATCATTGCTGTAAGTCCCTGCGTGTTGCACCGTGGATGTCCTGACGTAACTTTGCCTTGCTTATCAGATCTACGGCCTCGTCGTCTCGGTCCTTATCTCTGGTAGCCGTACGTAGCGGCCCTATGCCTCTCCCCATCATCACCAATGACGTCTTTCATTTTGCGTAGTCGAGACTCAAATGTCCCTCGCGAAAGGTTTCACGCAACTCGGCGCAGGTCTGTCGGTCGGTCTCGCAGGTCTTGCAGCTGGTTTCGCAATTGGGATAGTTGGTGATGCTGGTGTCCGGGGAACTGCACAACAACCTAGGCTCTTCGTTGGCATGGTACGGACTTTTTTTGCTTCTGTCGTATGCCACTTCCTCACATACATGGTCGTATAAAACAGATTTTGATTCTCATTTTTGCCGAAGTCTTGGGTCTATACGGTCTTATTGTCGCTCTCATCATGGACACTAAGGCCAAGGGTATGACAGTACGTTTTTTTTTTGCGCTATCCACCGTGCCTACACTAATGTGCTCTGAAGTGCATGTAATTTCCTTCCTAATTGGAAAGGCTTCAGGAGCTTGAGGAGACTCAAGTCAAGCAGGGAGTTATACCAGTTTCGCCTCTCCGTAATTGACGATGTGTATTCCCAGCCAACCTTACATAGGCCACACGTGGTTACTCTTAATCGTATCCTTTGCTCTTGAGTCGTCCATCTTACATCGGAGCATCCTGTACTCGACCAGGCGCGGCAACGGTTGGCTCGTCTTACTGGGCATATGGATATGGGTGAGCCTTGGGTTATTGAGTCTTTGTAAGCTTCTATGGCAGCTTTAGATGAAATTCTTTCATGGCGTACACCTCATAAACGCCGACTCTATCGTGATCAGACTTCGACAGCTCCCTTTCTTTGCCAGGCTTTTGTGCTTTCTGTGCCTTGTCCTGAGAAATTGCTCAAAAATGTATCGGCGGTCGACCTCCAAGTTGAGGATCCATCATCTGGTGTCGGCGAGTAGATCCAACCATCACGACGCATTGATGCAGATGATTACTCCACTTGGACTCCACTGAGACGCAGGCCATACCCGAACAACGTCCGCGCTCATAAACAGGATCATGAGGTAATAAACACATGGGAAACCTCCGACAGTCGAACTTGCTTACTTACCACCACCATGTTTGCTCCAGAATCTCCGTTTCGCATCGCTGTTCCAGACTCGGAGCTCACTCTGCTCCAGCAGAAACTCGCTCTCGCCACGCTTCCCGATGAGCTCGAAGACGCGGGCGTAGCATATGGCGCCGCCTTACCTGATATGCAACGTCTCGTCAACCGGTGGAAGAATGGCTATGATTGGAGGAAGCACGAAGCTGAAATCAATGCTGAGCTGCCACAGTTTACCAGGGACATAGATGTCGACGGGTTTGGGGCGCTGAATATCCACTATGTGCACAAGAAGAGCGAGTTGAGGGGGGCCATCCCTTTGCTCTTCGCACACGGGTGTGAGTTGGTGATTCATCGTCATTGTCGCTTACTGATGGACGTCGGGGATGCTGACTTACGTACGTGCAGGGCCGGGAAGTTTCCTTGAAGTTCGCAAGATTCTGCCGCTTCTCGTGGAAGCATCACCGGACCACCCTAGTTTTCACGTTGTCGCAATCAGCCTTCCGGGGTTTGGTTTCTCTGCTGGTCCGACAAAGAAAGGCTTCGCGTTGAATCAGTATGCGGAGGTAGGATTTGAGCTAAACTCAAGGGTCTCCTCTTAAATCTCGGCATTGTGATCACAGGTGGCGCACAAAGTTATGCTGGCCTTGGGATACGACGAATATGGTACGCTTCTTTCAGGATCTTATTGAGTTCGTCCTAATGTGCAGACAGTAACGCAAGGAGGAGACTGGGGTTTCTTCGTCTGTAAACTTTGTCAATCTCATTTTTCTAAACTTGACCGGTCGCCTTGACAGATTACGCGTAGAATGGCCAGGCTCTATGGACCGAAGCACATCAAAGCGTGGCATACCAACTTCCCATGGTGAGTTTTCCCCGTCATCAGATTCGTTACATAGACGCATCAGGGTCATCTTATGATAGTACCTCACCTCCTTCGCTGAAACGTCCTCTGCTTCTCATATCGCATCTTCTCTCGTACCTCCCCTTCCTGGGGTACACAGAACGTGAGAAGGCAGGTCTGAAGCGTACTTTGCAATTTCGTGACTCGGGCAGCGGTTATTTTGCCATTCAATCGACCCGCCCACAGACACTTGGCTACGGATTGACCGATTCACCCGTGGGACTGCTGGCGTGGATATACGAGAAGGTTGCAGCCTCGGTATTTGAGGCAGAGCCTTTCGAGGATGATGAATGTGCGGATTTGTGCTGCTTTCGCATTCACACTTCCAAACCTGACCTGCTTTGGTTTTCAGACCTCACTTGGATATCTATTTACTACTTCTCACGCGCTGGACCGGCTGCATCCGTGCGTATATATTATGAAGTCGTTCAATCGCAAGGTGCAAATCTGCTTGCGGAGATGGAATGTACTACCATTCCCCTAGGCCATTCCTACTTCCCAAGAGAGGCTGTTAGGCTTCCAAGAAGGTAATATCCAACTTGCTCTGGAACGAGTGTTCACATATCACTCATCAATCTACAGCTGGCACAAGGCCCCAAACCTGGTCTTTGAGTCTGAGCAAGAGGATGGAGGCCATTTTGCTGCTTTTGAAAAACCAAAAGAACTCGCTAGTGATCTGTGGAAGATGTTTGGCAAGGGAGGACCTGCATTTGGAGTCGTTAAAGGCAAGGATGGATATGCTTAGATACACCTCGGAGGTGGACGAGGAGCAGTACAATATACTTAGATTCATTGGTGACGACTCTTTAGCTTTAGTGAGCATGATGTGGTCATGAGTTATCGTGAGAACCCTGATCAAAATTTCCTTTTGCTCGACCACATCCAAGCTCTGTTTCAGCCTTGATGACCTCTCGCAATGCAATCGACCCGAGGAGACTGGTAGGGGTGCATGCTGAGCGGATCACCGATGTATCAAGCACAGATTACCCAGGTCATTATCCTGACGAAGACCATTCGTGGAATTTAGCCAAGTTTCAAGAGGTGCGTCGCGAAAATTAGCTGAGTTCTGTGCATTTGTTGACTGAGCATCCTTTTTGCAAGGGTAGAATCTGAAAGTCAAGGTGCAACGGCTGTCACAACGATCTATAGAGTTCGATCTCATCGGGGTGGATGCGTCAATCGCGAATGCGTTTCGTCGGATACTTATGGCGGAGGTGCGCTGCATTGACAAAGCTCGAAGGGTTAGCACTCATCCGGTATTAGGTGCCGACTGTTTGCATAGAACACGTCTACGTATGGGATAACACGAGCGTGATTCAGGACGAGGTGCTCGCCCATCGCATCGGACTCATTCCGTTGAATATCGATCCGGCGCTGGTAGAAATGCGGGACGGTCCGTGCTCTTTAACATCTTCGTGGACCGTGAACTTACCTCGGTACAGCGAGCAACCAGGCGACGGACCGCAACACGGTAGTTTTTAAGCTCAAGGCCCTTTGCGAACGCAATCCAGGTTCACCGAAAGGCAGCATCGACCCTGCCGAACTCTACATAAGGCACGAACTCCTCTCGTCGCATCTCACCTGGGAACCAGCCGGAGAACAGGCCGAGGTCTTCGCCGCCAACCCACCTGCGCCGACGAATCCTAACATCGTGCTTGCGAAGCTAAGACCTGGCCAGGCCGTTGAGATGGAACTACATGCAGTGAAGGGTGTAGGGAAGGACCATGCGAAATTCAGTCCAGTCGGTAAGTCCAAACCAAGATGCCCCTTATTGACGTGCTTGACGTCAATTCTCTAGCTACTGCGTCATATCGCCTCCTCCCACATATCATCATCAAAAAGCCGATCCCTCCTCACCTCGCGGAGAAGTTCCAAAATTGCTTCGCGCCGGGCGTTATCAACGTCAACCCCCGGACGAAGGAAGTGAGCGTCGATGAGTACAACGTCCGCAAGGATACGGTCAGCAGGGAGGTACTGCGCCATCCTGAATTTTCGGATGCGGTTGAGCTGAGTCGCATACGGGATCATTTCCTCTGTAGGCCTTACTCCCGCCTATTTCTTCCCCGATATGCTAATCTGCGTTGCTCTTCAGTCAGCATAGAATCTGAGGGTCCATACGCGCCGGAGCGCCTGCTGCCAGAGGCGATCCAGATCATGCGACAAAAACTTGTGAATCTGCGGAAAGCAGCGGAGGCGCTGTTGACTGCAGACGACGCGGCTGATGATGGCGATGTTCAGATGGCTAGCGTATAAGGCCTTGAGAAGGTTTTTGATAAGATCGGTGGTGGTTTACTAGAGACAGAGAGAGCTGGCCGAGGAGGCGGAAATGCGGTGCTCGATATCAGCCTTGAAGCTTCGGAGGTAGGCACAGGACGGGAGCGTCACCTAACTGGCATCATGCAGTGGTACCGTACCTACTGATTAGCTAGAGGCTCTAAAACATGTGCTTTGAACATGATCCAGGGTTGGTTAATTTTTAGGATATGCGTCGGATGTTCGCCCGCAAAAGACGCGAAGGAGGTACATGGTAGCGTCAACAGTCTAGTAATGTGAATCCATAGGAAATGTGGTAATCGGATATGATAAAGGATGTCATCCCATCTGTCCAATAGCAGGCGAGTCCATTACCTGAACAGAAGCGCCATGGCCCCGACACCGAGTAAGAGTGCCAGCGTCACCAGATTGTGCTGGGCAGCCATAGCGCCATTTCCACCAGGCGTGGTAGTACCGTTGCCATTTGTGTTACCAGTGTTACCATTTCCACCGCTGCTGCTGCCACCTTTGATGATGTTGTTTGTGCCGTTGCTGCTGTATATACGAACGGACGCAACTTCGAAGTAGGCGTTGGCGTAGTTGGACCCGTTGCCGAGAACGTAGTTGTTGTAGCAGACGCCACTGCATGTTTGGTTGAAGATGACAGGGGCGCCAGCAAAGTCTACCACGTAGAGGTAGATTTAGTGAAATGATAGGAAGAGATGGCATGGCGGAGACTCACCACCGCAAAGTGTGATGTCGAAGATGAGATTCTGGGGCTCAAAGAACTGCTCCATCTTGCAGCCTGTTGTTGGCCAGTTCCCTACGGGGGTTCCGAGTGTCGAGGTGTCGATGGCTGTAGCGTTGGAGGTGATGGAGCTGGGAACGTTGGCGCGCGGGTAGAACCAGATTCTTGGAACGGACATGCCTCAGCGTCGTGGAGAATAGCAATGAAGTAGGCGTACTTACGAGATACCGCTAGAGGCAAATTCGGTCACCCACACGCCTCCGCCTGCAGCTGCGAAGCCTTGGCCGTATGAAGCGGTGTTTCCGTCGGTCACGATGCAGCCTTGGTTGTTGTTGGCGAGGTCAGAACAGTCGGCCGAAAGTTGAGTGGAAGTTGAGGCCTGTGATGGGTTCACGACGGTGCAACCGGGTTCAGTGTGCAGTCCCATTCGGTTGTTTGTCTGGAGGTTAACACCCTCCAAAGTGTCGATTTCACTAGATGGACAAAGACATTCAATTGAGGGTACGAGTGAAGGCAAAATATAGGCAATTACCCTCCGATCGGCCAGTCTGGGGCTTGAGACCACCTAGAAATAAGCAGGTCAGTTGGGCTATGGAGTAAAGTGAACGGGTGACTTACCATGCAGGCCACACTGAACACTATTCGAGAGGATGATTAGCGTTGAAGATGAGGTGTTGTGGGAAGTTACTCACTCCGTAAGGTATATGGAGCATATCTGCTACCCAAACGCTTCCGAGGCCATAGCGATCGTTTGTAGAGATGCGAACGGTGTTTCGCTTTTCATTGAAAGGAACTATAGACGTATTGTCAACCTTGATTATGGCGTGGTTGGTGGCGGGATCGACGAAGGCGAGCTTAGCGGATGCCGCGACAGAGGCAGACACGAAACTGGCAAGGATTGTCAATGGAAAGCAAGATCTGCAGTCGAAGGTATTAGGACACTGACATGGTATCTCCGTTGGTGAGGTTGTCGACTGTTTTCCGTAGTTAGCGTTGGTGCAAGCGGCACGAAGAGTTGGTCTTACAATTGTTATAGAAAGTCCAGTCGTTGAAGAACGTCGAGCCTGCATATTCTTTCACGATGTTGTAGCTGGTGGCTGTAGCAGGAGTGAAGAGCGGGAGACTAGTGGCGAGAACGGTCAGGAGGGACGCAGTGGACCGCATTTTTTACTCTAGGCTGGTGGGTGTCGGAAACAAAGGCCAGTTGCTGCGCGTTGACAAGAGATGCTGATGCCACCACCAAGATTCCTATTATTGGAAATTGGTCCAGACATGGCGTAAGAACAGAAGCCTCGGGGAGACACCGCGTATTCAGAATTTCCGTTGAGGCGAGATGTGGAAACCTCTTTGACATGGCGTAGATAGCATAAAGAAGTAGACTTCGGTGGCTACGGGTGGTTTCATCAGCACTAAAGTGGATAGCAGACCCTTAGTGGAGATATTTATCGTTGCCAGTTGGATCTACCGTAATAATTGTATAGTCCATGCATCAGCTGATGCTGTCGTGAGGGAATTTTGCTGCTGCGCATTTCTGTGGACCGAACGCGGGTAAAAGGCGCCGTCGACGTCGTCGGTTCGACGAGTTGAAAGCAGCTCGAGGAGAATGGACCGTCGGGGCTTACCCTAAATTATCTTCACAATTGGAAAAGCCTTCAACGAAACATATAGCTGAGAGCAGGCACAGCGAGCACCAGGATTCAATAATATTGGATAGGCTCCAAGAGAGAGAAGCCATGATTGATATTTGTTGGCGATGTTTGGCAAGAAATTTATAAACAGCTTAGTCTGCCCCACTATACCCCTCTCCCCCAGTATGCCTGGCTGGAATGATAGACCCTCTTCGGCCTGGCGAGCGTCAGGTCAATTAGGTGGCAGCCGTCGACGCCATTATTGGGTCCTTTTCGGCGTCGTTATCATCGTGGTTTTCCTGCTCACCCACCCCGCAAGCGTTACCAGCTCTGCGGGCTACAAAAAACCTGCCAACAAGACACACTGGGAGGAGCCCCCGACCTTGGAAAAGCTCAAGCAGTGGGAGCGCGAACTCCCGCAGCATAACCTCGACCTACCCTTTCCTGAAGGTAAAACTGGCCGCTACGTGAAGTTTTCGAATCAGGTGAAGAGGCTGGGATGGAACAATGCTCTCAACGAGATGTACTAAGTTTTCCCTTCAGATCACTACTCCTTGACTGACTTACCTGTCCCCCAGATTGATGAATACCCACCTCGCATACGAGTCAAACCGCGCTTACGTCTTCCAGCAATACGTTTGGAAGGAGGACCATTATTCTTGGCCCAAGCCGAAGTTCCGCAACCACGAATTCCCTCCCCACACTCCCTTGAACGCCATCATCTCTGGTCCCTCTGCGGGTGGCCCCTGGGATGTCGGTGATGATGCCCCTCGCTCCATCTCCGAGCAGTGGTTCGATGTTGTCTGTCCAAAGCATGAACGCCGAATCATCAACACACGCGAAGTCAAGCCTATCATTGGCTGGGCCGAGGGTAACGAAATTTTCGATCACTGGAAGGAATTGCTCCTCCACGCACCAGAACGCTGCATCGAAATCGAGCCGGAACACTATAAGAAGGACTTCTACCCGCAAACATTTGACCTTTGGCTGTGGGGTAGCAACCGTGTTCGGTCTCTGTGGCCCGGCTTCTCTAAGTCACCGACGTCCCGCCTCCTTGAACCTTCACCCATTGTGAAATCGGCTGTCGAGAGAAACGCATACCTTTTCTTGCCCCGAGGACCACGCCCAACACACCCAGTCTCTCGCGATCCCCATGATCGCATGCTTGCGGTTCATGCCCGCCGCGGAGACTTCAAGGAGGCGTGTCTACATCTCGCCAAGTGGAATTCCACCTTTTACAGCTGGAACTTGTTGGAGGAATTGCCTGATGCGTTCCCACCCCCGCCGGGCGGTGAGGAAGGCAACAATACGCCCGAGAACATCAATAAATACCTGGAGCACTGCCTCCCTACATTTGATGACATCGTGGCCAAGGTCAGAGACTCACGGCACGATTACCTGAAGCAGTCGAAGAAAGGACACAAGACACTGGATGTTTTGTTCCTGTTGACGAACGCGGAGGGCGAATGGCTTGAGCAGCTCAAGGCTACGCTCAAGGAGGATGGATGGCATACCATTGTGACGAGCAAGGATTTGGAATTGGATCAGGAACAGACGGAGGTTAATATGGCTGTGGACATGGAGATTGCCCGCAAGGCAGCCGTCTTCATTGGCAATGGGGTATGTTGCGGTTTCATTTTTGGCTATTCGTGATTAATTGACTTTTCTTCAGTGGTCCTCATTTACGAGTAATATCGTACACAAGAGATTGGTAGACGGAAAAGAGCCGATCAGTTGTCGCTTCTACTGAGTTGTCTTGTAGAACGCAGTCTATACTACTTTATTCCCAATGTATTTAGAGCATACCCTATCTGGACCCGGCCCGGGCTAAGTGACGGCATTCATGGTGACCCAAGTGTGACTTCCTTCCCACCGCGGTCTTGACACTCCTTTTCTATTCTTTTTCTCATCTTCATTCTGACTTGTGGCCATGGACTATGACCGCAAATCGAACGTCTCTTCTTTCTATGGAGGCCGCAAAAGCTCGCTAGACGCGCTCAACTCTGACTTTCCGCCTACTTCTCCGCCTGGAAGACCCAGAGATGATGCTTCGTCATTCTTCAATCCAGAGCAAGCTCCCCGCACAAGTACAGATCCCCTCAATGACGGCGGCAAAGGTACCGCGGGATACAACAGAGGCTCTTTCTTCCATGCCGGAAGGGAGGAGCCGTTGAAGGGCGGCCGGGACGAGGAAGAGGCTAACCACGTTGGAGAGGGCATCTGGGACGTTTATTCTGATTTCAACAATACTGGCCCTCGATATAGCACTACCTTTGGTCAGACAGAGAAAGGGTGCGCCAGACGTCGCTCCTTGTGATGCCACGGAGCTCATATACTACCTAGGTATCACCAACTGCCGCCCTCGACACCGAATAAGGAAGAGGATGGTAGCGCTGCTGTGAACCCCGTTGAGATGGTCACTGTTCCAGCCCTTGGACCTGAGTGGGGGCGTGCGGAACTGCGGGAGATGACCAAGGCGGGACGCAAGGAGAGAAAGGCGGAGTCTCGGCACGAGAAATTCAAGGCGTGGAACCGGGGCGAGAGAGGCATCTGCGGGAAGTACTTCTCTAGGAAGACCCTCGTTTTCGTTCTATTTGGCATATGTGCTGTGTGAGCTCCCAGTACCAATCATCGCATTTGCTTCATATTAACTATGATCCACAGTGCTGCTATCATCCTCGGATTCACGATACCACGAGTTCCTGCATTCTCGTTCAACGATAAGACACCAGTCGTTGCCGCTACAGGAACGTGGAATGCATCTATACCGACTTATTTCAATAGGGCGCCTGCGAATTTTTCCTTCCCTGCCTTCGCAGCCCTGCAGGTGAACACGGACAGCAACTATCTACCCGTTCACTTCACGCACCTCCGTGCGAGCGTTTACGACCTTGCTACCCAAAGACTTGTTGGAGTGGGTGGCTTTGACAAGATGACCCTTCCTGGCAGATCCTTCCCCGAGATCTTGCTTCCTCTAAACTTCACATATGTCGCGTCCAATGCTTCAGATCAGACGTGTATGTGCAGCCTCTTCCATTTATGAGCTCCTCTGATCTTTCGATGTGCTTCCTAGGGGCGAATTGGTACAATGCATGCAAGAGCAAAACGCTCTATGTCGAGGGCAAACGTGACCGTACGCACTGCTAATTCCTCCCACGTATACCTGCTCATGGTCATCTGCATTAGCCCTCAAATTCCGCCTTGTCCTCGACATGGGCATTTTGGGCCTTCCTTCCGAAATCCACGCAGCTACTCAAATATCTGATGCTGCTTGCCCATTTGAACTTTCCCCTTCAAACAGCTAAATTCATTACCCTGGACAGCCCTTGTCAGCTTATTGGATGGACTTCATGCTTGACTATTCCGCATATCACATATATCATGCATTCCACTCTTTTTTGCACATTAACAACATTCATTAATATTTGTCGCATCTTTTTTCTCTTAACCTCGTTCCCCACCAATCCCGCACAGAACATTGTACTAGCGTCCGCATATTTATATGGACTAGACTGGATTTATATCCAACCTCAAACTGTTTACTCGATTGAAGACGTGGGCTGACTGTCCTTGATGAAATCCGTAGGTGACATTGCTCCTGCTGAGTGGCTGACTTCTTCAGGTTGTCTCCAACGAACGACCGACATCGAGCTACTATGCAGTACCGTACTCCCTCCCTCGGAATTCCAGAGAGAGCCTCAAGCAATATCCGCCGCCGTTCAAGCGGTCGACCGAGGGAGAGCTCGGTTCCAGACGAAGAGGCACGCCTGCTCAGCAAGTTCGATAGTGAAGATCCTCCAGCCAACGAACACACGGTTTTACTCGTTGCACATTCGGAGGACCTAGTACCATCCGCTGTCTTGCCATTTGCCCCGACCTTCAACGATTACCCTGTTACTCAACATAACTGGGATGGGAACGCTATCGAGTCGTTAAGCCCGACAACTTCAGACAGTGAAGGTTCTCCACCCAACGAACATACAGTTTTACTCGTTGCACATTCGGAGGACCTAGTACCGTCCGCTGTCTTGCCATTTGCCCCGACCTTCAACGACTACCCTGTTCCTCAACATAACTTGGATGGGAACGCTATCGAGTCGTTAAGCCCGACAACTTCACTAACCTCGCCTTGTCCACAAGCCGTCGCGCGCAGCTCTTCTGACCTGTCTCGATCACCCGATACGGCAGCGATACAGACTCAGCGCCTTCCTACCCCATATTTTACCAGTCTCAGCTCGCATGTCCGCCGCGTCCCTGGCTCCTTCCGCTCTTTTCTACCCAGAGGACTTAAATTCATGTCTTTCCACATCCCCACCACATCTTTCTTGTTCTCACCTCCCGCGTCCAGCCGCCCTCAGGCTGTCCGTGTAGAATCTGATCAGAGTTTGCGTTCGACGCTCAGCACCGCGTCGACTGTTTCTGTGGATTCTGGGCACGACTGTCTGATTCCGTCAATCGGGACTACGGCCAAGTTTACTCACAAATGGCCCCCACCTGAACCGATGCGGAAGGTGGACCTTCACAGCGGCGGCCTGAACGAAGCTATGGGCCCTGAATTGTCTCAGGCCGTCGTTGCGGCTATGGAAGAGGGTCAGGGCCTTGAGATGGGCGATGAGCAGACGCGGACGCTTTCCAAATGGTGCCTGCTTCTATCCGTGTCATCCGTCTTTTCATATGGTGCGATTGGTCTGGTTTGTGCAATAATGACATGGTTCGGAAGTCAGTCTACTTCTTTGTATGGGGTGCATTCATAGACTGACGCCCATGATTATTGCAGCTTGGGACAAGGCGAATGTCATGTACGTCGCGGATAACGACCTTCTTATCATCATCACCTTGACGGCATCGATCCTGGTGTTCACAGCCCTCGTCGGGATCTGCGGTGTCTTCCTAAACTCCCGCCCAATCCTTGCGGCGTATACCCTGCTCCTATGGCCTGCACTGGTATCACTTTTAGCGATAGGGTATGTTAGCTACAAGAGAGTAACATTCTCGCTGGACCGCAAACTCAACCTTTCGTGGAGCCAATACTATACCCCGCTCGGCCGGCTCTTGATTCAAGATTCGCTGCACTGTTGTGGATACTATAGCGCGCTACATGGGGCCACCCCGAGCAGTGAATGTTATCCCCGTTCTCCATTACCCGGGTGCAAAGGAAAGCTCTATCGATTTGAACAGAACAGTCTTGCAACGATCTGGTCGGCCGCGTTCGCACTTGCCCTATTGCACATTCTCAACATCTTTGTTGCGTTGCTCTGCGCCAATCATCTAACGAAGACTTTTGGAAGAGGCATAACACCCAAGCAGTATCGTTTGAGTGGGAAGGACGTGAAGGCAGATGCAGATAATATCCTCAAAGAATTAGGTCGACCCGATGTGTAGCCTTGGAAGCCCCTCGATGAACAGCAATTGATGAGTTGCCAACTCTCTCTTGACTCGAGCGAGAGGGTCATCGCGTTAGACCGATACGAATCAGTGCAGACTCCTAGTGGACCTAGTACATTCTTAACCATGAAGAGATTGATTATTGCATCGCAGATGGAACTATCTCCCGTGGTATCACAGCGAATAAATAATTTTCGTAATGAAATACGATCTACAGGCAAACGAGATCCGGTAAGGAATAAGTAGGACGGCGGAGGGGACAGGGTATGCGGAAGGGACAGAAAGCAAAAGATGAAACCACGGACTCCCTGGCAGGACATTTCCACGACCACAATCAGGGGTGTTAGTTTTAGGACAGAACCATGAACCAAGACGTGTGTGGGCATAGAACTGCACATCGTGCTGCGACAGTGGATGACAGTTGCTTCAAAAAAGGGCGAGAAAGAGACGAGCGCATGAACGGCAAGCAGGATGTCAAAATTTCCCCATGGAAGGAGGTTTGTAGAGAAGGAGTATCGGTATGTACGCGAGTGAATGAGTTTCTGGGGCCATATAATGTGAGCGCTTGAATCTTGAGGACACAAGGTTGCTTGAATATTTACCATCCAAGGAGCCTTTCTCGGCATCACCTACTGCTTGGGTGGATGATTGCTCTTTGGAGCTGCATGCCTCGAGTAATTGAATACCGCATGACATCGGAGGGACCCATGTAACATATTCCGTGTGCTTGCAGGGTGATAGCGAAGCCACGTCCCAAGGCTGGTAAGGAACCCATCTTTTAGACATTCGCCGCTGTTGGAGCCTTCGGCACGTGAACCATACCGCGCAAGCGGTGAAAATGGATAGAAGGATCACGATCACTATAATAGAGAAGGGTCAGGCATACCTTACAAGGCGATGAGTTGGCTCATTTACGTGCGGAAAGCGTATCCGGGTCGACGGAGCAGCAAGGTGAGCTTCTTCTTTGTAGCATTGGAACTACAACCGAGGAGGAGGTGGGGGAAGACCATGGTAGACATCGAGGGAGCGAGCAGCTTTCTATACATCTTTCAGCGCCTGAGGTCCAGACTCGGAGCGGGCGGTAGCGTAATGCCCAGGAAACCGCAAGGACGTGATATCAAACTGCTGTGAAGATTTGACAGCGACACTTGCCCTTATACTCGTACATACTGCTGTAGAAGGGAAACAAGCCAGGCACTTGCCACGCCATCTGGGTAAAATCTGGGGTAAGAACTGGAATAGCACAGGGTCTTATTTGAATGATGAAAGATACCTCACAGCATAAGCAATCACAGCCGTCATCTATAATTAGAATCCATGCTTTGAAGCGAGCCTCGTGCACTGGATCTTGGAATTAGGATTCTGGGCGTTAACGTAAAGTAAGTCCTACAGCTGACAATCTCGAGAATAGGTGACCTCCAGCTGTATCGATTCCGAGTGATGCGGCCCAGGAACTTTCAATGTCATCAGCAGCATAGAGCCTACTATTGTTTACCACACAACCTACAGGTCGAAGTACATAGCACAGGCTCCTCGGGCCTCCACAGCAGGCTGTCAATGGTGTAAGTTGATATGGCGATAATTATATAGCTGTCATGTTGATATCATCCAGGGCAGGCGCCAGTGAACATGTGAGAACATTTAGAAGGCACCCACTGCCTTGGACCCATTTTGTGACCGATTGCAATTGCAGTACAGTACAAGAGTGAATGAGCATACTAAACGATAGTCTAGACGGGAGGTAAAGTAGCAATGGAGTATTTTAAAATCAGTGACCTGATGGCTGTGGCTGAATCGGGGACGGTAGCTTAGTAGAAGGGGCCGTCTGGTCTGAAAGGTTTCCACTGTCTGTTGATTTATAGTCCCTTACTCTGGTGAAAGTATCTAGAACATTCGTCTAGCCAAGAAGGAATACATTTGAAGGAGGAAAACATACTAGCTAGAAGCCGCTGTTTTTCCTCCATTCGGAGTCTTAGGCTCAACCACCTATCCCACAGCGCCAATGCGTAGAATGCGAGCAGAAACAGGATAAATAGATTTCCACCTAAGGCCGCATGTAAGACCAAGCAAGAATATAATTGAAAATCGATAAACGCACTCTGTATGAGATATGGGTAGGGAATATACTCGGTATGTTCCTCCGCCGACGAGTTAAGAGTCAAGTTGTTGGCGGGAATTATCATTGTGGGGTGGAAGCGTAGATTCGTCTTGTGTGAACTCTATATACGTCCAAGGGCCAGAGTTATCATTGGTTTCACAGCATCTGCTTTGAGCATCAAACGATGGCTCGTAGCTGCCAGTGATCGGGAAGATGCTCCATACGGAATGCTGTTGCCGCGTTATCAGGGCTCACAGCAGTTCGAATCAGATGATTGGCATAGTGGGCAATAAGAAGTGCTTGTTGCATACATGCGCGGAAAGGTGCGACACACTTGTAGGAACACACTGAACAATGTATCGACTCTGATTGTCCAATAACACCGGGGTTGATTAGTATAGGTTCAACCTTTCCAAACAGCCGGACCAGCTGATGATCAAGGGAGTCAGCACCAGTGTAGGATAATCTTTAGTGTTACAACTCACGAGCTATGTAGTCTGAATACCCGGATGGTAGTGCATAGATATCTGTCCAAGTGAACGGCTGTAGTGGGAAGCACTAGATTGTTTGAAGATTCTGAGCGCATCGAGTAGAATTCCTGGGTCACTGGCGGAATAAGCATCTGGAACAGGATTTCTGAGTACAGGGATTTCTAGCATATTGCTGTGATACATGCGAATGACTTACCGGCCCAGATCTTGGGCCGGTAGATTTCATTCCAACTTTGTTTATGATGATTAAATGAAGTGGCGCTCTGACCATGTTTTTCCGAGACAGCGCTGTTGGAATTTGCAGCAGGACTTGCAGGAGTTATACATGCCGAGGAGTACTGGGTTCTGATCAGTTTGAATTCATCTCAGGTCATCCATGCAATACGTACACCGGGGTGTCCTATCGTATTGATAGCCTTCAAGAACCCGACAGTTGACCCAGCAGTCACGGTTGCGATCCCAGCCGACGTCGCAGAAGCAGAATCTAGCTCGTAGCAACGAATCGCCGAGCTTTGCAGATAAGTGACCTACATTTCCTTTATCAGTGACGATGTTCTATATTTCGCACAATAGAAGGCTTACCGGGCCTTGCGATTGGTCCGCCGTCATCCTAACGTATTGCCACTCTGACGATGTTCCGCCATTGACGTTTAGGTTTGGGAAGGTCCTGTCTCACACAGTCATAAAATATGGAGCTGTCGCGCAGAGAGAAATCGATGGAACGGGCGAGGGTTATTCTAGTTGAAGTCTGTTGTTGGGTAGGATGTGTGAGTTTGGACGCTCTCTGACTAGAGTCGCGGGGTATAGGATTGATGGGGCGTGATACTGGATAGGATTGGCGGGGCAGGGGTAGACAATTGCGTAAGACCGCGGCGATGGGTCTGGTATGCCGACGAGTGTGAAGTTGGAGCGACCTGGGCCTTAGACTTGAGTTAAAGCGCCATGAGCTCCTGCTTCTGGATAGGCGGCTGAGCTGATAGGGCGCAGTGAATGTATGTTTGTAGACATCTGGTGTGGACTGACGGACGCGGCGTGACGGGGATCTGTCCGTTCGATCGGTGAATGTGAAACGGCAGCGTTACGCTTGCTGGGAGGTGGGCAACGGCGAAGTCCGTTTCGCGATGCAGCGAAGTGCTGGCATGGAAGAGGACGTCGAGTATTAGCAAGTTTAATATGCGAGCGAGGGAGGTTTGCAGGCGTTGGATGAATCATGAGGCGTAAAAACTTTGTACGGGGTATAAACTGTTCAGGTATACATGTCCCTAGACTTTCGTCAGCATCCCTAAGAAATGCGCGAGTGAAGGAACTCACAGCTGGCCTAAGATCTACGAATGCGAATGACTGGCAGACGCCACATTATACATGAATGAATTGGTGGTTCCTAGCCAATGGAGACAGCGGCAATAACTGCGATACGGACAATCGGGGCAATCCGTCTGCTGTAGAACACCCTGTCAGTTGAGTGGGAGAGTCCAAGAGTTAGAACCTCAGACCCAAGCTTACATGTTGAAGAAGGATTCGTTCAAGAACACTGTCGTTCAGTACGGCAGGCGATGGGGGCTGCGGTGTAATATTTTGGGCATCCCATGGTATTCTCGGGCCTCTCTCCGAGTACGAGTGGAAGGTAGAATGGAGTAGTTGCAAGGTGCGAGTCGTGATAGGCGGTAATGAATAATAGCTTGGTAGCAGAGGTCGTGGCGCAAAGAAACGCCCGCCCCGGCGCCGCCGCTTCAGGATGTAGTCGGAGACATAGCTTACAGCGCACATAAAGAGAACTGGTCGCATCGCTTAACGACCATCCGGTAGTTGCGAGTAGAACAACACTCACCTAGGATCAAAACAACAGTAAAAGCTAAAAACCACGCCTTCATCGTCGCTAAACGCTGTCGTGTAGTGGAGGCTGGCTGTGGTAGGTATTCTTGTATACGCGGGAGGCTAACTTCGAGTCACGTAGAGAGCTGTGAGGTGTGCAGCATGCAGCATCATCGCCTACGCTTTTGTAGTGGGTCCGGGATGTTTCACTGGGGGCGATGCAGGGTCACACCGGCTGAGGTAAGTACACACACCATTTAGACAGCATTGGAATCGATGAAGAGTCCATGTGGGGGTACGTCCTTCGGACATGGAACCCTTATATGGCTGCGACAGGAAGCTTCGTCGGTAGGGGGAACATTCGTCGGCTGAGAAAACAATACACAAGATGCTGATGGCTTTCAAAGGGGCGGTACGATGGGGGCCTTCTTCCAAGCAAGGTTCGATTGATGGTGAATGCGACTTGATTTTATCAAGAGGGAAATACATCCCCTGGAACTTGGCTTCATAGAGCTAAACATGATCGGAAGTCAAAGGGGGATACCCCGAAGGTCTACATCGGCCTCAATCGATATTATCGTCCGCCCTGGAAAGCTGTTGGGTGTGGTCAAACGAACAGGACGTACCTTGAGACTAGTCAAAGGTTCAGCAAACAGGAACGAATTAACGCATGGCTGGCTAATTCGCTCTCGCTCTAGGCACGCTGATGGGGTCCAACTTGCCCTATCTGCACCTGTCAAAAGAAGTCGGTCAGTCCGGCCATTGACACGCTCCCGTTATGCGTAAGGCATGGGAACTGAGATGTCCGAAAACGACAACTTATGACTTCTTTGCTATCGTAACCACGACGTGCATCGTGCGCAAAGCTCGAAGGACGTTGGGCCATTGATGGGGAGCATGGGAGAAAGTAAATTAAGACGCCTCGTTACAAACATGACGAGTATATCGGAAGGAATTGAATGCAAGGGAGAAGTTGATTTCAACCTTTCCAGACGGCAGGGCCGGCTATGGAGCGAATCTAATCAGCAACAAGAACGCGGTGGCGTCCCAAAATATCACGACTCACGAGCTTTATAACCAGAGTACCCGCTGGGAAGGGCGTAGATGTCTGAGATAATTGATCAGCGAAGACTTATCGATGGCTATGTCAGAACTTACTGATTAAAATTCCAGGGTCACTGGCGGAGTAAGCACCTATAAAGAAAGGCATTGAGGTTCTGCTTTCGGATTTTCGAGTGATGCCACATACCTGGGAAGGAGACCGTGGGACTGGGCGACCCGTTGCCTCCGCCAACAACGTTGATCTGCGCACATGCAATGTAGAACTAGAAAGGCCATATCAGTATTCATCGGAAATATCAGTGATGATTATGACCTGGGCGCCTCCAGTGGTCCCCGCTACGTGCAATGCAATTTGTTCCCCTTGTTATTCTTCGTTGGAACTCGTGACGACAGTGGATACACTGCCAACCTACCTCGTAGCAAGTACTGGCTGCGAGGGAAGAATAATTGAATCAATTGTCGAATTGTGAGTCAGGTGCTACTTACCCGTTGGGCGTATTCTTAGGTATGGTAAATGTGAATTGCTGGATGTCTGGACCACCGAGTGCATAAGGAATGAGACAATGCGAAAGCGGCTTTTCGACGCACTTTCCGAAGCGAAGACCAGTCCCGTACTAGCCCCCCAGGCCGGCGCCCATTCCCAGATCTTGAACCTGAACGGCCAAATTCAAATAAGCGCGTGGAGCTTTATGTCACGATCTCAGATCATTACCATGTTTTGCCTAGTCCAGCGCTGTTAGAGTTGGCGGCGGGACTTGCGGGACTCAAATAGGCAGAGAAGTACTGTGGGTGGTGATATCAAATGACGGCCGTCTCACATGTGACAGTGATACGCTACCCCAGGATGGCCCATGGTGTTGTCAGCTTTGAACCCAACCGTCGAACCTGCAGCGACAGTTGCAATTCCAGCGGAGGTCGCAGCTGTCGAATCCAGCTCGTAGCACCGGATCGCGGAGCTCGTAACGTCGGTCACCTGAAATTGCATTGAGCTTCTTCTCGGAAGCTCTGGTAGTCCCGCACTTACAGGTCCATTGGAGTAATGGTTTGCGGTAATTCGGACGTATTGCCAGTCGGTTGTCGTTGTGCCATTGACAATGAGATCAGGGAAGGTATCTACAATTATTGGGGAAGGGATGAAAATCAACAGAGTGCTAAGAGGCTGGGATAAGTCAAACTTACAATGCGCCGCTACAAGCTGCGTCGACACTGCTATGAGGAACGCGAAGAAGACACGCATCAATTGCTTTAAAGGACGTGAAGTGTGAAGTCACAGCCAAGAAAGCGTCTTTGCTTTAAAGTCTTGCCAGTCGGCTGGAGTCCGTTTTCGGTAAGTCGTCATGAGTACGAGCTGGAGAGTATCCGGAATTTCATAGGTCCGACGATTAAGCACGCAGTCAGACGACATTGCGGAAGACGCGACTGATAAGCCTTCGAGTAACTCAGAATTTCGACATTTTGGGCATGGGGCACTCAGATGTTGCCATGGAGTTCGATTAAAACTCACATAGGGGAATTGGGATCCAATGCTTACCGATGTATAGCCGTTGCGAGACTCCAGATGACCAGTAGAAGGAAGCTCCGGGCGGCATAACATACAAGTGTTCATTCTGCTGCCGGTCCGCCTGTCCGCCAAACAGAAGCAGCCGATTCGCTGAAGTTGCCCAGGGTTGAACTTTGTGCTTGTTTGCAGCCCCTACTGTATCTAAAAATAGCACAACGCTTGTTATCATCATGTTGGGTTTTGGTTCCGAGATACTGCTCACCGCCGAAGGTGTCCAACTTTCATTTAGGAGAAAATGTCAACCAATGTCCATTCAAATAATGATACAAACGTTCACGGGACCTGATCGCTCAGGCTAAGAGTTCGTAGACTTAATGATACGGGGACTTGAAAACAGAAAGGCAGCGATAGAAGTCACGAAAGATAATTACCATTATAGTTAGTATATAATTCCACAAAAGAAAAATGGGGTATCATGATAATATCTGTAGGGCATGGTAAGTACATAAGCCCAAGAAGTTGCAGGAAAAACCCACAGCAAGCAGAACTACAGCGACGACAACGGCTAGAACCAACATAAGGCAAGCTGCACGTCGGCCCGCTTTCCTTTGGTATTCATGTGCTGTAGTAAGCTCTTGTGCGGCGTCCGCTGTGTCGTTCGCCACCGAGAAGATGTTGTTTCCTACAACATCTGAGAGCAGGGTATCGGTCGAGGTATACAGAGGTAAGGGGATGAGCACTCACCAATCATTTGGCCCTGCTCCCCAACAAGCGTTCCCAAGTCTCTGAATATTTCTGCAAGCTCATGCATGCCACTCTCTATCTCCTGTATTTCCGCTTCGCGCTCCTGAATGAGAGATTCTTGGTAGGCAAGCTCATGAGGGGAGAGCTGGGATTGGAGAATTTGGGCTTGTCGCAGAGTCGTAGGGTCGGAATCCTCGTGAGATCTGCATAGCGTTAGATTTCGACCGCACTTGGACGTGGGTGGGAGATAATCACGGAGAGGATAATGGTTGATCATCTTCGACAGCTAGTTTGACGCCTTGCACAACTGTCCTTTGTCTCTCAGCACTGACTTGTTGTGCGCGTTGGAACGCTACCAGAGACAGCTGGAGGTCATGCGATGTTTTCTGGAGGGCCGTTTTCTGGTGCGGCTGTCGGAAAAATCATGAGTAGGGTCATCAAGAGATCAGTTAGAGGTTCCTACAAGTGAGCCCTGGAGTGCCGACAACTTCTTCAAATCTTCCGACCCCCGTTTGGCCATCGCACGCGTGCTCTCCGTTAAGTCATGTCTAGATCATATTAGTTTGGGCATAAGGGGCCGCGAGTTTTGTAGGTGAAACGCGCACAGCGATTTCCTTAGCGTCGCAGAATCCTTCGCCGTCCCGAGCTGATCGACAAGTTTGAGGATTCCTTGGACATTTGCATTCATCTTGAAAACCTGGAGCGAGAGCGACGATTGAAGTGAAAGGAATGCCGCATCTTGCGGGCTGGATGCCACTGATGGCCGAGATGGGTGGGTTATGCCAGCTTCGATATCCTGGAAGCTCATCGTGTGGAGTAACGAGGAGGAGGCCTGTTGACGACGACAAGCTGCGCTTAATCACGTGCAATGAAACCGGCAAACCCCGGTCCGCTTGAACCAGTTACCAACTTCAGTTCAACAAGTGGGTACTGGCAAAGCCGATCCGAAATGTGTGAGCTTATGTAATGGCATTTCTGATGATTTCGTGGCAAATCCTGGATATCGACGTGCACCACCTCCTGACAATGCTCCGGCACACCAATCATACTCGAAACTATGTCTCTATATGAACTAAGTGGCAGGGACGTGTTTTGTGAGCAAAAACTTTCAGCGCGGGGTAACCAGCAACGGCGAGGCGCGCTCGACGCGTTAATTTGATGACATAAGCGTGCGTTTGCCCAACAATTCGACGACCCCGTGGCAGCCTGTTCCAGGTCATTTAGGACCTAATCAATTCCTGTAGCACGCGTCAAATGGCATTCTATTTGTATTCTAGATTACAAAATTAAGTTTCTGGGGCCAAAATATTGTGTAATGACAAAAGTGAAAACAGGATAACCATCATCGTGACATTTTTTTGAGTTCTGCAATCTAGAATACATGTAGAATGAAGTTTCTAACCAAATCCACCATACAAACTTCCCCTCAATGTTACTTGATTGTGCTCTGCCGTGGCTAGCCAAAAAATCGTGTCTTTTGGCGTGTGGGACCGCTGCTATCGGAGTTTGAATCAACCGTGCGCTGCCAGTACCCACAACAAGTCCTTAGTCGGCCAAAGCAGTTGGCAGCAATCGATGGAGACTTTACTCAAACTTTCCTCAGCTCGACCCGCTCCTGATGCATGATGTCTGAGGAAGAGATGTGCCACGGCGAAGGTGCCAAATATCCCAGTCATCGCGTCTCGTTCTTGTCATTCTGTATGATGGTATTGTTTCAGTGATTTTCGATCATGATCCGTCCTGACTCTCTCTCACAGAGATATCGATGTCCGTGCTCAGCCCTGCTTGAGAAAATTTGTCCGTAATATGTATGATGCCGGAGATAATTGGCATCCTCCGTTAGGGCCTCTAAACCTCACACAGGACCCCCGCATATGCCGCATAAGGTCCGATCCTGGTGCGGACATTTTGGGGTGTCAAAATCGACCTAGGTCCGATCCAAACTTGCGTACTTTTGGACCAAATTCATGCCCATGTCCGATCCAAATGACGCACCGTCGCCTGAACGTCCGATCCGGGTGCGGACACAGGCGAGATGGTTAATTGTTTTTTGGCCAGATATTTTTTCCCTTTCCATACCACACCGGTCCATATTGCATCTTCCCTTATACTACTTAGTGCTCGAAGTTCAATAAATTAGATAGGAGTGAAATCATCTGCTTTTGGTCGAGGGCCTCTTTAACTAATAAACTTTAAGCGCTGTGATCACATGGTTGACGAAATCGGCCAGATCCGAATCGTGGTAAACCAACAAACTTGAGCTTCGATGTTATCCACAACCTTCACGATAGCCAGCTACTCTTTGTCTGTGCCCTCTGCGCTGCTCACGCCTATGGTTTTTCATTTGATCTGGAGTCCCACGATGGATTCTGGCAGTATCTGTCCAATATACACGCCATGTTTGCCCCACCCCGATCCTCAATGACGATCTAGTCTTAACGCTTAAAGCTTGGGCTATTCCTGAAGGAATAAATTTGGGTGTCATGAAACACGTATGATCTCAATTCGTTCCTACATCTCAGTTAATTTGACTGCTCTACAGGTTTTTTTCCGGACACTAGTGCGGTTGATAAATAGACGACTTGCTGAAATCCCCTCAACTTCGTGTCTATCAATATCGAATCTTCTTGCGAGAGAGAAACCGAAGCATCCCAATGAAAGAGCGCAGTAAGTGCTTCAGCAAAACGTATGAAGTCTTAGTGATGCTCACCTCGTGATAGTACGACCTTGTCGTCCCGTTCTCGAATCCTCAACCACAAAACCGAAGTCGCACAATTATGACATGACCTTGATCAAGCCTGTCGACGACGCCCTGCATCGCTTGGAGTCCATTCCCAGCACTCGCACCCTCGACAACTACGAGATGCCCGAGACGCAGCCCTGCTCGAGCTCCGAAGGCGAGTACGATGATAAATCCTCGTTACGTCCAAGATTTCAGCTCTGGGGCGGTGGCGAGGGCACCTCCTCATCCATCACTATCGACTCGGAATCCGAATGGGATGACCAGCTACCTCAAGACTTTGTGGCTGGAGACTGGATAGGGCGTGGACACGAGTGGAAGGACCCCATGCCGTCGGTCGTTCGTGAGGCGCGCAATCATGCTCGCCAGGTCCCACCTAGTATTCGAGCAGGATTAATACCATCTTCACGCTCATTTTCTGTTGCTAAGCTGCTACATGATTTCTCCCCAAACGAGATGATGACTGAGCTCGCCGTCGCGGAAGATTGTCAGTACACGAAAGAGATACCGAACGTCCTTGGCGATAGCAGCGACGCCTCGACTCATCGATCACATTTTTTCGCCGCCAAACCATTCCTTTCTGCTATACGAAACGCCTTTAATCAATCATGGCTTTCAGGCCATCTTTCCATCAGCCTCCCCGGGAATCCTGCAGCTCGATACCCATTATGGGCGGAGCGGCTTCTGGGTGACTTCACCTATTACACAAACACTCGCCAACGCTGGGAGCAGGCGGTGGCTTGGCTCAGTAACGTTGTTGATGACGCGCCCGGCAGTCTTTTCAAGCATACTCCCGATATTGTCGAAGCTTGTCGTGATCGCCTCGAGCATGTTCCATGGGATGGAATAGTACCGAGCCTTAGTCGCACTGTGCAACTTAGCACGCGGGACCTTTCACTCATGCTGAGCAATGATTGGCTCAATGACGACCTCATCGATTCTGGTGTCAGCTTCATCCTCCGGCGTCTCAAGAGCAACAGCCGCGTCCGAATCACCAATTGCCAGCTGATCTGCACACTCGATGTTGCAAAGCAACGTCAGACCACCTATTCCCCAGCTTCATTTTCTCCCACAGAGAAGATGCTCCGTGACAGGAGTGTCGATGATATTTACGTCCCTCTCAATGTTTCGAGGTGTCATTGGGCACTCCTGAAGATAGATATTGTGAATCGTACTTTCATGTACGGAGACTCTCTCGGTCATGAGAAGCTACCACCAACAGACCAGCTTGATTTACTCCAGTGGTGGCTCGAGTCATTTGGCTATGACGGCGCTTCTTTCAAGCTTGGCCAATCACTTCCTATCCCACTCCAATCCGACAGCTTCTCATGCGGTGTCATAGTCTTGTGTTATTTGGCAACAGTGTTACTCGCCCACGAAGCATGGACAGCGCGGACTGCAGTCATTGCACGAATGGAATGGTTTCTACATCTTTCCGACACGATCAAGGACAATGAGGACGAGGTGGGCAGCAAATTCACTACCGTTATTTTCACTCCTGACATTAATCCAACAGAGTACTATTGACAATCCTACGAGCGCTTCAGAAACATGCTCTTTGCCTTTACCATGCACCGGCTCTTTGGAAAATACCTCCATGGAAATTGATGGTGTTGATTTCGGTATACGCCCATCCTCGCCACCATCACCTTTGCTAGCAGATGAAATGGCGCCCTCACCATCACCTCATCCGTCACCAGCACAGCCCATCGTCCCCAAGACAGCCAAAAAGCGACCGCGTACAGATGATTCTGATGATGACGTCTCCGACTCCCGTGAGTCCAAAGAGGCCAATCGCCGCCGCCGCCTCGTCAGAAAGGCAGGACCGAAGCGCGGCTCTTCCTGGGCACACCACAAGCAGCTTAATCGGGCCGCCGGTGGTCCTGATTTCGTTCCGAACCACAGCGCATTGCAGGTTTTTCGCGATAAAGTCCTTGACGTCGATCCCAAAGCAATGTTCCAAGATGACGACTTGCGCATGGTCCACTGCTCTGTTTGCATGGAATGGATAAGGATGCGCTGCATGTATGATATTGGGCGATGGTCTAAGCATCGACAGGGAGACAAGTGTCAAAAGAGGCAAAAAGCGATGAAGGGTCTTACCACGAAGTCCATCACCGACTTCTTCGCAAAGAAAACCGCCGTGTCCGCACCCGGCTCTACTTTAAGATCTCCCGCGCTTGTGTTCACTCCGTTGCCTCAGGTCCCATGCCCTGGCCTGACCAAGGACTTGGACCCCCGCATCGACCGATACCTTTGCCGTGTGTCTGCCTTGGGTGGTGGTGCACGTGGACGTGCAGCTATCATCAAAGAATTATGGCCAGGAAGCGAGACTGATCTTTTATGGCGTGATCTCTCCCCGAAGAAGCAGCGGGCAGTCCTTCGTCGCGAGGAGGCAACTTTTAGGTGGAGAATTGTCCGAGGTGCCGTAGCTGCAGTCTATTCCACAGCTTGCAAGAAGCTCGTCGAAGCCATTGACGATGTCTTGGAACCTCAACCGTGCGAGAACTGCTCCGCTCTTCGCCAGCTTCATACGTTCCAAGTCGCGTTGAACCGCCAGATGCCATCAGAAGAGAATATGAAGTATGTGCCGAAAGTGAATCGTTGTCCAGAACTCGGAGTTATCTATCTCAAATACAAAGGTGTACGCCAGCTGGTTGAAGAGGTATGCAGATTCAACTCATTCCTTCGATAAATGCTGAATTTCAGTGTGTTTCTAGGAAGATGGCAATTCTCCGTGGCTCAAGTTTGCGCGCGGGGCTGTTGATGGCACGTACGCAAAGTACGATGTTGCCCTAGGGATGATTGAAGCCTTGGTTTTAAAAACAACGCGTATCACGCAAGGGAAGTCTCTGAAGAACATGAAGTATGCAAGCGGCTTCAATCAATTCTGTAATGTTCTCGCTTCGACATCGAACCGTGCCTACAAAAGCTTCAGGAAGCACTTTGGGGGCCGCGGAATTCGCAGCATGCAGTGCGTAACATTCTTTATTTCTTGTCTTGCATATATTGAGCAATGTTTTAGGCAAATCCGAGCACGACAACCCAAGTTCCGCCCTGGCTTCTCCGTCGAGAACATGAAGGCCATTAGAGCAGTTCTTGAAAAGTATTCCTACACCGGTCCACTGGCATTGTCTTGGGATGACACAGCACTTGAGCCAGCGCTTGCTCTCTACGAAGAATCAAAATCGATTTTTCTCATTCTCGGAACTACCGACCTCGAGCCGATTCGCGTCTCGTCGCTCGACGAAGTTGACAGAGTGTTTGCGGATGCCAAGGTCGATCAAGCCGATAAGGTGATATATCAACCTTACACTATTTTCAAAGCACTAATGCTATTTCAACATAGCTACGTCTATGGCTCCTTACAATTCCGCTGCCACGCATCCCGCCCATTATCGTAGCGGCTGTAGCGCGCGGCTCTAAAGACTCAGCTGAAGCTTTGTCTCAATTGCATTTCAAACTTGACGAGATGTTGCACGACCAGGGCATTCACACAGTATCACAAGCAAGTGACGGGACAGAGACAGAGCGTAAAATCCAGGACATCATTTGCGACTCAGCGCCCGAACATCTAGTTTTCTCAATTCCCAATCCCAACCCTGGCTGCAACATTTACCTCAAAGTCCCGCTCGCACGTGGACGTTACCCTTTTGTTAAAGTCCAAGATAGCAAGCATGCGGCAAAGACATCTCGAAATCAGTTGTTGACAGGGGCGCGAAATATTGTGTTGTCCAACTTCGTCATCTTTTTTGCGCAAGTGCGCGAACTGGCCGCGAATACCCTCGGACCTCTTTTTAGGCGTGACGTCGAGAATGTCGACAAGCAGGATGACCGTGCTGCAGCACGATTGCTGTCGGCTGCAGCGCTTGATTTCAACCTTTCAACATATCCGGAAAATCGTGCACTCTCCGTTTACCTCTTCATCTTTGGCGAGCTCATCGACGCATGGCAGAACAGAAACATTAGTCACTTCCAACGTGCCAAGATGGTTATGCGCGCCCGATTTTTCCTCATGGCGTGGCACACGCACGTTGTCAAACATCCAGATTACAATGTCAATGTCCAGTTCATCTCCCGAGAGTCATACGACATCTTCCTCATCTGCTGCGACAGCCTTCTGTCGCTTATCTCCATCTATCGAAAATACTATTCCCAATACCCTTTATGTCCTTGGCTTCACTCGACGGAGGCTTGCGAACATTTTTTCGGTGTCATGCGTACACAGAAGAAAGACTTCAACTACGCCGATGTTCTCCACATGAATCCGAAGTTACAGATCATCATTATGGGCGATTTTCAAGACTTGACGCATGACGAGCAGACCCAGCAGACCGCCGCTGGTTATCACCACACATATTTCAATGCCGATGACCTGGATCTTCAAGAGCTGATGCGGTATCCCAGCGATGCTGACTTGGCGCGTGCCTCGGACCATGCTTTCAAAGAAGCAAAGCAACTTCTTGCAGCAGTTGGCATCGATGCGGAGCTCATGCTTTCCGAGTACGCTCACCCCGTCCTTTCAGATGCCAAGAAGAAGAAGATGAAACCACCGATGTCTCAAGGCCCACGGACGCTCGCTCAGCTTCTTACCCTCTATGAATCAGTATCATTCAAGACTGGTGCTGACGAGGATGCCTTCGAGACATGCGAGCTCGCCATCGCTGCTGATGACGTCGAGAGGTCTCTATCCATGTAAGTGAGCACTTCTTCAAGTGACAGTCGTGTTACTTTATCTTCCACTTTTGCAGCGAAAATCTCCCGGACACACCCGAAAATTGCTTTGAAGAAGTCCGCCAGAACATTGCTGAAGCCCTCCAGGTTCAACTATCTTCCAAGGTATGCCAAGCTTTCGAGTTTTCTTTCCATCCTTCATTCACATCGCTGGCCAGGTAACGACGACTCCTGTGCATCAGCCACTTATCTTGGTCGAGAACAGTCAACTTTTGCGCGAAAGCTTGGTTGCCGAACGAATCCGCCACCAGACCAAATCAACTGCTAAGGCAGTTCGAGAACACGGACGCGAGTTTCACAACCCACCTCCGCCAGAACGTTCCATCCGTGAAGCCCTTCTCATGCGGCTGGCAAACCTTGTTCCTGAGAATGAGAAGCTCAATGCGACCACTGGTGCCGATCGACGTGTACGTCACACAGGTACTTTTGTTGCTGCAAGCATCAATGGCGGAACACGGGCCAGGAATAAGGCAGCGCTAAGGAATGTACACGCATCAGTGAGTCCTAACCCTGACAATTCCATCGGCATCTTAACTGATCTGGATTGCAATAGGCAATGGTTACTATTCGACAACGTGTACTCCTTGCCCTTCATCGCACGGGTATCCATGATAACATAATGACAGCAAACATAAGTAGCTTCAATCCGTTGTTGCCTGGCCATTTTGTTTTGGTTCGCCATCCCAAGACAACCGAAATTATCTTCGGTGAAGGTCAGTAATCATTGAATCTTTTTCCAGCCATATCCTAATGCGAATTTCACTCGTAGTTATCACCATTTATTCTCAAGCAAACTATAAAAGCGCTCCGCATGAATGGGTACCGAGCATCGATAGTGTGGGCGCGCCATCGTATATCAACATCCGGGTGTATCGCCCGTTCTCTGGCCACATATACTCATCACTATCTTGCGGGGCTCCTCTACACTGTTCAACATTCCTACAAATCCCGGCAACACACATTCTCTTTTCACTTGCGTCTTGTTCCGGCGTTACACGCCAGGATATCTCGACAACCGATGATCACCCCGTTTCGCTGCTTCATCTCTGCAATTTTTCATTCGAAATGATGCAGAAACTCAAAGCTCAGTCCGTCCTTATAGCTCTATTAGTGAAGGATCTCGTTAAGGAGGTCAAGGCCTGGAAGAAAGCGGCGAAGCAGGATGTTCCTCTTGTAGAGCCGGAGGCTGATGAAGACCATGAAGACGAAGATGTCTCTGACGACGATGAGAATCGAGTGTAGCTCACTCCCTCGCTAATACGTATGGACCTCCTTACTATAATATCTATGTCTTGTCTATTACTATTAGTACTATACTAGTCTGCAATGCGGACATATTCTATTATCCCAGATGTCCGATCTGGAATGCGGACATCTCCCCCTCGCGTACGGACCCCGATCCTAAATGCGTACACATCCTGCTCGCCCTGATGTCCGATCCGATGGTGCGTACATATGCCGCCTGTACCAATGTCCGATCTATGTTGCGTACACTGGAAAAAAAAATGACGAGGTCGGATCCTGGTGCGCACACATTTGGCCCAAAATGTTGCGGACACATTGGGCTAAATTTGAGGAGTTCGGATCGGACATTATGCGGCATATGCGGGGGTCCTCCTCACACCAGCCTTCAACTTCTCTGGTTCCCACCTTTACAATTCGGGTTGAAACGAGTTTGCTCTCAACGTCCAGGAAGCCAATGCCTATTGTGACAGCGTTTCGAACGCGTTGCACCGATGTATCCCTTCAAGCCCGTGTATCGATGACAACTCACACCGTTGGAATGGGTTAATTTGAAACGTGCACAGAACTTGCATAAAATTGCCCACAATGCGACACAAACGACCGTCTCTGCGGACAGGACGTAGTCATCATGCCTTCCGACTCGTTCAACCTTTTTGCTGCGCTCACCGTCTATTATCTCGTCGAAAAATTCCTTGGCTACTTCGTTTCCGTGTACCTCCACCGCATCGACTTCCGCCGCGCATTGCGAGCCTCTCGCAAAGAGACCGTATATTTTGGCATGCTTTTAGGGGCCTTCATCTCCCTTTCCTCGTTTCCATTTTGCGCCAATTCGCTTTGGAAGCATACACGACTCTCCCCATTCGCTGCCCATGAGCCTTATGGCCAGCCACTTTCCCTTTCCGCCGAAATATGCATCACCTCGCGTGGGGTTTTGTGGGTTTCAGAGCTCAACCGCCTGGATCTATACCCCGGCTACATGTACCATCACCTAGGATCCCTCGCTATGCTTCTCTCCGCATTCTATCTCAACACCCTCGAACTTCTGTACATCCCGTTCACGACTCTCGTTAGTGGAATCCCGGGGGACTTCATGTGGATTCTGGCTGCTCATCAGGAGATGGACGTCGGTTTTATCGGGAATCAAGTGTGGCAGGGGCGAAAGGAAAAACTTCGAGTGATTAACATCTGGGTGTACGCCCTGATGAGGATTCCGAGCATCCCAATCATTGCGTATTCGGCCATTCTATTTACTCGAGAAAACGACACTATTTGGAGCCTGAAGGCATCCCGCGCGTTGCTCACTTGGGTCTTCTTTGTTCTTCTCATTTATTTGGGATGGGTGGTTGCCTACCTCGAAAGGCAAACCCAGGCATTGAGCCGGAGGGAGATGAAACGCGGCCGGGAGTTGCGGAGAGCCGGTATACCTCACTCCAATGGCCACGGAGAGAAATTACCCCCCTCATCTGGACTGTGTAACGGGTCTTCTGAATAGTCGCTACATATATCTTATCTTTCTACTTGTGTAGTACTTCTATCTACCTTACCAGCATCAGCAGAGGGTGGCGTAATACGTGCTTGGTATTTGAATCTAAGCCCAAAGACAAACAGACCTGCCGCCGAGCCATGACGTTTCCGACCAATGTTTTTCTCAGGACTCGGATACAGTTCGCGTTTCTAGTCACCTACTTCTTTCCACTACGCTGTCCACTGGGCCTACCCCGTATTCTCTTCCAACCCATGTCAATAGCTCCTAAAGCTTTGCGCAAATTGCGCATCATCGCCATACCCCTCACCCGGCCGAAAATCAAGGCTTCACCCAGTACGGCAGCTGCTCGACCTCTAACATATTATCAGTTTCAAATATCTCCTCCAACACCGCCAACACCCCAACCTTCCGAGGGCGAGGGATCCCGATCACGATGGATACCAGAAGGGGGTATTGTCAATTGGGTATCCACGAAGGCGGGGGACACATGGGCAGGCTTTGGGAAGGCGGAAGGTGGTTGGAAGGTCGATCTCCTCTTATTCGCGTCGCGTTCTCATGTACTTATTTTAACTCAATCCCGAAATGCAGTTAAAAGTGTTTCAAGTTGGCGAGCGTCTAGTAGACCGCTTAGAGTTTGAAGAACTTGCATTAAAGGGCATCAACCCCGCTCTCGGGCCCAGCATCGCTGACGTGTCCGGCCAAGAAAAACAAGCAGGAACTAGGGTATGTTCATCTGTACCGCGTTTCGCGTCTCTGAATTTCCAAACAACCACCCCAGATCCCTCTTATATACCCACCATCAATAACCACTGACTCCGTTACTTTGGATGAGCTACGCACACTGGTTGCATACCGGACACCTCGACATAGAAAGGGCTTTTACATGTGGATGGTTATCGCACCATTTATGGCCCCATTCATGATTATCCGTGCGTTGTGGAAAACGCTTCCTGCCTCGCAACCGTTGACTTAGACCTATATAACATTAGCAATAATTCCGAACCTTCCCTTCTTCTTCTGCGCATGGCGATCATGGTCACACTACAAAGGTGTGCCCACCCCTTCCTACATGTGTTTCAGCCATTTATCATAACCAAAACAGCCTATAGAGCCTCGCAATATCTCCAAGGTCTCTTGGATAGTGGTGTCATTGTCCCTGAGGCAAGCGAAGCACTGGATGGTGTATACAAAGAATTCTCTCCAAATCACCACCTGATAACCTCAGCGGAATCACTAGAGAACGACAAAAACGAAGCCACCTCCAAGCCCGAGTCTAAACCCCTGCAGCACGAAGTTCTGCTAACTCGCGACGCTGTCCCGGCTATCCTCAATATCTTTGGACTAGGCTCAAGCGCTGGCGCCGATCTGCTGCGCGCTGTGGAACAGGCAAGAGTGCGGGTGCAGAGTGGGAGGAGTGTCCTATGAATTGTTGCTTTGTTCTTATGGTTGATGCCACTTGACCGCTGCTTTCTTTTATCGGGTTCAGTGAGTAGACATCCTTTTTAATCGAGGACCTCTCCTTAGATTCGGGGAGCACTGGACATGCTAAACGTTATCATTAGACCGATCATCATTTATAGCTGTTATGTTTATTGTACTGCAACCTGTCTTTGCGCGTATGAGTATAGTTAGTCGCAATAATGTATGTTAAGCCCAACTCATAAAATTGGAGATAAGGTACCAGGATTCTTCAGGACGCATTTAGTCTCGACACCAGCCGTTACGGATTTGGTACACTGTTGGGGTGTAATGATGCCTTGGAAGTTATAAACCCCCCTCGCACAATACTAAAACGGAACACCCCATTTTTCTGAGTAGACGTTGCGCACTCTCATTCAGATAAAACATTGCGATAACCGACAAGGCAACTGGGTTCGAGCCCAGGACGCATTGCTGGAACGTAATTTAAACCAGTTAAACAAGAAACACCAAGCTGTAAGAAATACAATTGCCGCACTTCCACGTAAACCCTACAGATATACCAGTATACATGATCCAAATTGACGAGGTAAAAAGTAAAAGTATGCAAATATATATAGTGCCATGATGGAAGTCCGTACATATAATGAACGACATACCAGTTTCCGCTTCGGTAGAATGCGCGTATCAGATACGAATAAAGAGGTGCATCGCAAGGAGGGTATTGCGTGATAGAGGGTATCCCATTGCAGGTCGTAGGCGATAGATATGTGGGCATTTTCAAACTGTGGCATCGTCGGCGTCATCTTCATCTTCATCTTCGTCATCGTCGCCATCATCTTCCACCTGCTGTGCGGCCTCGTCGTCCAATCCATCATCTTCTGCTTGCCCTTCGTCGTCATCATCGTCCATCTCCTCATCTCCATCTTCGTTGTAAGTTTCCACATACACCCTCCTTCCATTCTCTCCTACCCATCCGTCGTCCACCAGACGATCCAAGACCTTGTCTTCTCCTCTCTGCCTCTCGCTCCACTTCACGATCCACCTACAGACGCCATATCTACCACAGGACCGCTGAGCCTCTCCGCATCGGCGCGCCAATCCAGTGTCCTGGCATTCCCTATAACGAATGAGTTTTTCCACCTTTTGACCTGATAGGCCTGCCATCTTGAACGTCTCCAAACGGGGTAACAAAGGAACATGTTTTACACGAACGGGGGTCCGGGCGTTGCATGGTAAGGTGGGGCAAGATGAAGGAAGGGATTTTGTCCCTGATTTGGGACGAATAGCCATGAGCGTCACTTCAGAGGAGGGGCTATCCTCGTCTTCGGTGACGTCCATTCCCTCCACGAGAAGGCCGGGCAAAGCGTCGCTGATGCAGGCAAAATTGACTTCAAGTGCGCGGAGCTCTTGAAGCGCGCGTAGCAGGTTACGAAGACTCTCAGGGCTGGTTTCGAGAGCGGTAAGGACGAGTGTCTCGAGCCGGGAGAGCGCGGGGAGTGGGAGATGGGAGAAGGCATGTGGATAAGGCGGGGTAGGGGAGTTGGGTGAGATGGGGGATTGTGTAGAGGGTGACGGGCGGGCAATGAGTTCTACGAAGGGCGTAAAGTCCTGGTCGGGTAGATCTAGGCTTAGTTGCTTTATCCTGGGTAGGACAAGGCGGCCCATGAGCCTACAGAGATAGTCGGGGTCAAGGTCGGTCAGGCTGAGGTTCTGGAGTGACTCGATGTAGATCCTTTCCTTGCTGGCCGGCCAAACTAGTTTTGTATCGCCGTCCGCGACGCGTGGTCCAGAGTAATGCAAGGAGAGCGTTTGCAGGTCTGGGCTACGCAGCATGTTCTCCCAATCCTCGTATGGAGGTCGAATGGTCTCCGGATGGAGGGCAAGCTCCAGGGTGTGAAGACGGGCAAGGTACGGACTTCGTGACCACGGCAGGTTGACCCCGATTAAAGAGACATTCTTTAAAAGAGGTAGCTCATTACTAAAAACCATTACTGGTGGTCTGTACGTCGCGAGATACAGGTTCTGTGACGTGCGGTAATCCTCAAAATGATACAACTGGAGTGTTTCGAGGTTCGGCGCGGGACCGCAACTACTGAGATGCTGACGAGCGGTGGCCTTGCACTCGTGGTCTCGTATTTTGAGATGGAAGGCACGCCATCGCTTCACATGAGGGCGAATGATGTCGAAGACTTGGTGTAATTCTTCTCTGCAAAGGGTAACACCGGGGATATGGTCGCTCTCCGCGACCGTGTCGACAAGGATGTCAAGGAGATGACCTGAGGCCGAGCAACGAGTGAGGTACTCCTTCGCCCTTGGAAGGTGTGCAGGTTCACGGAAGTGGAGGACATTCCAGAGTGATGACGTCAGGAGAGCGATTTGCCGCCAATGGTGGCAGACATGGGACACTAGCAGCTGGAAACTGGACGACGGAATAGCGTAGTAGTCCTGATCCGGTTTAAGCAGGAATGGAGACTCGGCGTAAGGAAAGTCATAACCTGCGCCGAGCGTGAACACACGGCGTAGCAGCTCCACGGGCAAGGAATAGATGCCAACAGGTCGGAAAGAGTAACGGTGCATCGAGGGATCGTAAGGTGGTTCTTGTGCGTGGGCAGAAGAATGGGTGTGAGGTAAGGTTGACCATCGGTGAGTATGAAGCTGGCCGCGGATATGCTAGTCATAAGAACGCTATCGGAAAAATGAGTAAGTGACGACTCGCACCGAGGACATTGAAGGACCTGTGGACGAGGTGAGCTAGCAATGGGGTAGCCGTGAGGGATACGGTGCTAGGAATGGGATGATGGTATGGAGTGAGGAGAAGAAATAAGAGGCCATAGGGGATTCATGAGGTGGATGCAGCAGTTGCCTTCGCGAACCGACAATCTCACACTCGCGATCAGATGTAGAGCCTTTGCCTTTTTCGCACGGCTTCTCGTCAATCGAAGTCTGATCCTGACTTCGACCTCCCAGGCTATCTGCGATCCCATGACCCTCTCTAAGCTATCTGTTTGTGCTTTAACGATGAACTCCTTCAACCATCGACGAAGAAATGTCTCTGTCCAGGCCTCGCATAAGAGTGAGCGACATCTGTATACGAGCAGATACGAGCGTGCCGACTGGATGGTGTACGCCAATAGCCGGCGGTTACTCCTTGACTTCAACACCCACAACCAACCACGATTCCCGCGGACTGCCGTCAAATTTAACCACATTCCGCATGTTGACGATATAACAACGACGGCCGTGTGGTGGCACATAATCTGGCAACAAATACCCACATCAGTAGGTCCTCTAGATCTTCTTCTTCGCGGACCCGCATCCTTCAACTCCCACCGTTGGAGAACAAGCACCTCAGAAATAGACTATGTCTCCCACCAGTCGTCCTCTTCGCCAATATGTAATAGTCTGCGCTGCCAGGATGTTGGCAGCGCTGCTTCCTTTTCTTGGTGCTATGCTTCTATTGAGTGGTTTGTGTACACGCCTAGCCGGGTGATGCTAGAGTACTATGGAGCGGCACACACGCGTAATGCGGCAGCAGTCACACCAAGCCCGAGGGAGAATACGTCGATATCATATTATCACTAAGCTCACTAAGCTTGTCAAGGGCTGACGAAGGCTCGGTGACCGATGAAAGAAGCTATCTATCAAAAGTTTTTTTCTCGCCAAAGGTAAGCATGTTCTCAGAGTTCATGGGCGTCATCGGATTTCATGTGGGACCATGCTAGTAAGGTTGAATATGAAAATGCGATATATAATACATGCGTGAATGAATGTTCAGATTATAATTATTAGTTACAATACTCAGTAGCTTCCACCCCGCATCCTGGACCCAAGTGGCGGGCGATGCGAGTGTTGATCTGAGGAATACCCGTCATGGCGCCTAGGAGGTGACATCTGCATCTGCGTTGTTGCTGCCATATGGGCATTCATCTCGGCAGACCACACCATGCAGCAGCCGTCTACGCTTCTAAGGACATTCTGCAGTTCCGCATCTGGTCGACGCTGGTTGAGCACGCTCATCTCGCCCCGCAACTTACTTGCAACGGTGGTGAACGCCGATCCGAAGCGATGAAGGTGGGGGAGGCCGTTGGGGTGGTTGAACCAGTATGAAGAACCAGCGCTGTGGACCAAGGCAGCGATTGCGTCGGCATGCTCGACAGAGACGAAATTGGCGACGAGCGCCTCTAAGCAGTCGGTGACGTTCTTGCTGTCGAGGAAGCCCCTTGCATAGAGCTTTCCGATGACGCCTGCGAGTTGAATAGCCGCTTTGGGATATTGCGGTTTAGGCACGAAGTTATACGACACGGCTTCGGGGTTGCTGTTCTGCTCTCGCGGCGTTAGATCATGTACTAGATAACATAAAGTAGCAAGCTTACCGCATTCCAGACGCTGATGAAAGTCCCCAGGATAAACTCCTTGAGATGCCACTCAAAGGACTCCCCAGCTTCCTGGCTCTTCATCATCCTGAACTGCGAGTGGAGCTTCATCAGAAATGCAAGGGCAGCTTCAAGATCCTCGGGCAAAGCCTCTGCAAGGCGCCAGCAAAACTCCTGCGCCAGCTCGGCCATGGGCTCGGGGTCCCAGTCCTCAGCGCCCACGATGATCATCGAGTACACTTCTTTGGGGTCTATCGGTGCCCGCGTAGCCAGTCCGAAAGTCCTCAGCCACTTGCGCATGCGGGGCTTGAGCATGGTTCCGGGTTCTGGGCGAACGAGCCGTCGGGATTTTGGGGGCAGCTGAGGGATGAATGGGACTGCGCAGGGGTTGAGTTCGGTTTCTGGTAGGGGATTGTTTAACGAGGAGAGATCAGGGCTGGATCCTGCATAGTACGTAAGATAGGGATCGTGGGGAGTGGCGTCGTTTGGTTTTTCAGCGGCAAATACGAGCTTAATTTGGTCGTCTTCTAAGGCTAGCGTGCTGCTGGAGGTGGTTGGGGAGGAGGGAGTGGAATACAAAGTTCCGTTGGTGTTCCCGACGCGGACCTGTTGGTATCTGGGCGGATGTGAAGAGGGAGTATGAACGGAAATAGTATGGCGGCCGATCCGATGCGCTGAGGACATTGTGGAAATCTAAGCGAGAAGGGCGTTTGTTGGTGGATTGGATAACTTGATGACCGGAGTGGTGTGAGGAGGGGACCTTTTATACATCTTGTTGTCGACGCTTTGACTTAACAAAGACCAGAACAAGGCCCTACCAGCGAGGCAACCAATTGTGCCAAGAAATAGAATGGCAACCGCACGGTGTCAAAGCTCCAGATCAACGGTCTTGTAACTTTATTGGCCATACAATAGCCATTTCGAGGTGATCGCTATACATTGCGCTTTGACGTTTCGTAGGGCTCAGTTCCCCAATAGCATGTCCATGGATGAGTACTGAGTACTGAGTATCGAGCCGGGATGTCCAAGCTGGGGGTCAAGCCCATTTGACAGAAATAGAGTACAAAAGGGAAGTCACCAGCCTGAAATGGCGATATCTATTATCTGGATCCTTGCAGTTTCTTGACACCTCCGCTTTGCGCCGTGGCCGTGATATACAACATCGATGCGCAGCATCGCGACAGTCAGGATGCGCAAGGCTGGATAGTGGATGATCCAAGGAAGGCCTGAACGTTCAACGTTGAACCCCAGGTCGGGCGGGAACGAGGAGATTCAAGCCAAATAGAGGTAATCAAGCGACATCGAAGTAGACAGCGACGACGAACCAGTGACGTCGACAGAATCCGCCTATCGACTTCCTGTCTATGTACTTCTCTAGTTTCAGTTGAATTCAAGTCGCCGTGTTTTATCTCGCCTTGTCTTGCTTCAATCTTGTGATCGTGCTAGGACCCCCGCATATGCCGCATAAGGTCCGATCCTGGTGCGGACATTTTGGGGTGTCAAAATCGACCTAGGTCCGATCCAAACTTGCGTACTTTTGGACCAAATTCATGCCCATGTCCGATCCAAATGACGCACCGTCGCCTGAACGTCCGATCCGGGTGCGGACACAGGCGAGATGGTTAATTGTTTTTTGGCCAGATATTTTTTCCCTTTCCATACCACACCGGTCCATATTGCATCTTCCCTTATACTACTTAGTGCTCGAAGTTCAATAAATTAGATAGGAGTGAAATCATCTGCTTTTGGTCGAGGGCCTCTTTAACTAATAAACTTTAAGCGCTGTGATCACATGGTTGACGAAATCGGCCAGATCCGAATCGTGGTAAACCAACAAACTTGAGCTTCGATGTTATCCACAACCTTCACGATAGCCAGCTACTCTTTGTCTGTGCCCTCTGCGCTGCTCACGCCTATGGTTTTTCATTTGATCTGGAGTCCCACGATGGATTCTGGCAGTATCTGTCCAATATACACGCCATGTTTGCCCCACCCCGATCCTCAATGACGATCTAGTCTTAACGCTTAAAGCTTGGGCTATTCCTGAAGGAATAAATTTGGGTGTCATGAAACACGTATGATCTCAATTCGTTCCTACATCTCAGTTAATTTGACTGCTCTACAGGTTTTTTTCCGGACACTAGTGCGGTTGATAAATAGACGACTTGCTGAAATCCCCTCAACTTCGTGTCTATCAATATCGAATCTTCTTGCGAGAGAGAAACCGAAGCATCCCAATGAAAGAGCGCAGTAAGTGCTTCAGCAAAACGTATGAAGTCTTAGTGATGCTCACCTCGTGATAGTACGACCTTGTCGTCCCGTTCTCGAATCCTCAACCACAAAACCGAAGTCGCACAATTATGACATGACCTTGATCAAGCCTGTCGACGACGCCCTGCATCGCTTGGAGTCCATTCCCAGCACTCGCACCCTCGACAACTACGAGATGCCCGAGACGCAGCCCTGCTCGAGCTCCGAAGGCGAGTACGATGATAAATCCTCGTTACGTCCAAGATTTCAGCTCTGGGGCGGTGGCGAGGGCACCTCCTCATCCATCACTATCGACTCGGAATCCGAATGGGATGACCAGCTACCTCAAGACTTTGTGGCTGGAGACTGGATAGGGCGTGGACACGAGTGGAAGGACCCCATGCCGTCGGTCGTTCGTGAGGCGCGCAATCATGCTCGCCAGGTCCCACCTAGTATTCGAGCAGGATTAATACCATCTTCACGCTCATTTTCTGTTGCTAAGCTGCTACATGATTTCTCCCCAAACGAGATGATGACTGAGCTCGCCGTCGCGGAAGATTGTCAGTACACGAAAGAGATACCGAACGTCCTTGGCGATAGCAGCGACGCCTCGACTCATCGATCACATTTTTTCGCCGCCAAACCATTCCTTTCTGCTATACGAAACGCCTTTAATCAATCATGGCTTTCAGGCCATCTTTCCATCAGCCTCCCCGGGAATCCTGCAGCTCGATACCCATTATGGGCGGAGCGGCTTCTGGGTGACTTCACCTATTACACAAACACTCGCCAACGCTGGGAGCAGGCGGTGGCTTGGCTCAGTAACGTTGTTGATGACGCGCCCGGCAGTCTTTTCAAGCATACTCCCGATATTGTCGAAGCTTGTCGTGATCGCCTCGAGCATGTTCCATGGGATGGAATAGTACCGAGCCTTAGTCGCACTGTGCAACTTAGCACGCGGGACCTTTCACTCATGCTGAGCAATGATTGGCTCAATGACGACCTCATCGATTCTGGTGTCAGCTTCATCCTCCGGCGTCTCAAGAGCAACAGCCGCGTCCGAATCACCAATTGCCAGCTGATCTGCACACTCGATGTTGCAAAGCAACGTCAGACCACCTATTCCCCAGCTTCATTTTCTCCCACAGAGAAGATGCTCCGTGACAGGAGTGTCGATGATATTTACGTCCCTCTCAATGTTTCGAGGTGTCATTGGGCACTCCTGAAGATAGATATTGTGAATCGTACTTTCATGTACGGAGACTCTCTCGGTCATGAGAAGCTACCACCAACAGACCAGCTTGATTTACTCCAGTGGTGGCTCGAGTCATTTGGCTATGACGGCGCTTCTTTCAAGCTTGGCCAATCACTTCCTATCCCACTCCAATCCGACAGCTTCTCATGCGGTGTCATAGTCTTGTGTTATTTGGCAACAGTGTTACTCGCCCACGAAGCATGGACAGCGCGGACTGCAGTCATTGCACGAATGGAATGGTTTCTACATCTTTCCGACACGATCAAGGACAATGAGGACGAGGTGGGCAGCAAATTCACTACCGTTATTTTCACTCCTGACATTAATCCAACAGAGTACTATTGACAATCCTACGAGCGCTTCAGAAACATGCTCTTTGCCTTTACCATGCACCGGCTCTTTGGAAAAATACCTCCATGGAAATTGATGGTGTTGATTTCGGTATACGCCCATCCTCGCCACCATCACCTTTGCTAGCAGATGAAATGGCGCCCTCACCATCACCTCATCCGTCACCAGCACAGCCCATCGTCCCCAAGACAGCCAAAAAGCGACCGCGTACAGATGATTCTGATGATGACGTCTCCGACTCCCGTGAGTCCAAAGAGGCCAATCGCCGCCGCCGCCTCGTCAGAAAGGCAGGACCGAAGCGCGGCTCTTCCTGGGCACACCACAAGCAGCTTAATCGGGCCGCCGGTGGTCCTGATTTCGTTCCGAACCACAGCGCATTGCAGGTTTTTCGCGATAAAGTCCTTGACGTCGATCCCAAAGCAATGTTCCAAGATGACGACTTGCGCATGGTCCACTGCTCTGTTTGCATGGAATGGATAAGGATGCGCTGCATGTATGATATTGGGCGATGGTCTAAGCATCGACAGGGAGACAAGTGTCAAAAGAGGCAAAAAGCGATGAAGGGTCTTACCACGAAGTCCATCACCGACTTCTTCGCAAAGAAAACCGCCGTGTCCGCACCCGGCTCTACTTTAAGATCTCCCGCGCTTGTGTTCACTCCGTTGCCTCAGGTCCCATGCCTGCCTGACCAAGGACTTGGACCCCCGCATCGACCGATACCTTTGCCGTGTGTCTGCCTTGGGTGGTGGTGCACGTGGACGTGCAGCTATCATCAAAGAATTATGGCCAGGAAGCGAGACTGATCTTTTATGGCGTGATCTCTCCCCGAAGAAGCAGCGGGCAGTCCTTCGTCGCGAGGAGGCAACTTTTAGGTGGAGAATTGTCCGAGGTGCCGTAGCTGCAGTCTATTCCACAGCTTGCGAAGAAGCTCGTCGAAGCCATTGACGATGTCTTGGAACCTCAACCGTGCGAGAACTGCTCCGCTCTTCGCAAGCTTCATACGTTCCAAGTCGCGTTATGAACCGCCAGATGCCATCAGAAGAGAATATGAAGTATGTGCCGAAAGTGAATCGTTGTCCAGAACTCGGAGTTATCTATCTCAAATACAAAGGTGTACGCCAGCTGGTTGAAGAGGTATGCAGATTCAACTCATTCCTTCGATAAATGCTGAATTTCAGTGTGTTTCTAGGAAGATGGCAATTCTCCGTGGCTCAAGTTTGCGCGCGGGGCTGTTGATGCACGTACGCAAAGTACGATGTTGCCCTAGGGATGATGAAGCCTTGGTTTTAAAAAACAACGCGTATCACGCAAGGGAAGTCTCTGAAGAACATGAAGTATGCAAGCGGCTTCAATCAATTCTGTAATGTTCTCGCTTCGACATCGAACCGTGCCTACAAAGCTTCAGGAAGCACTTTGGGGGCCGCGGAATTCGCAGCATGCAGTGCGTAACATTCTTTATTCTTGTCTTGCATATATTGAGCAATGTTTTAGGCAAAATCCGAGCACGACAACCCAAGTTCAGCCCTGGCTTCTCCGTCGAGAACATGAAGGCCATTAGAGCAGTTCTTGAAAAGTATTCCTTACACCGGTCCACTGGCATTGTCTTGGGATGACACAGCACTTGAGCCAGCGCTTGCTCTCTACGAAGAATCAAATCGATTTTTCTCATTCTCGGAACTACCGACCTCGAGCCGATTCGCGTCTCGTCGCTCGACGAAGTTGACAGAGTGTTTGCGGATGCCAAGGTCGATCAAGCCGATAAGGTGATATATCAACCTTACACTATTTTCAAAGCACTAATGCTATTTCAACATAGCTACGTCTATGGCTCCTTACAATTCCGCTGCCACGCATCCCGCCCATTATCGTAGCGGCTGTAGCGCGCGGCTCTAAAGACTCAGCTGAAGCTTTGTCTCAATTGCATTTCAAACTTGACGAGATGTTGCACGACCAGGGCATTCACACAGTATCACAAGCAAGTGACGGGACAGAGACAGAGCGTAAAATCCAGGACATCATTTGCGACTCAGCGCCCGAACATCTAGTTTTCTCAATTCCCAATCCCAACCCTGGCTGCAACATTTACCTCAAAGTCCCGCTCGCACGTGGACGTTACCCTTTTGTTAAAGTCCAAGATAGCAAGCATGCGGCAAAGACATCTCGAAATCAGTTGTTGACAGGGGCGCGAAATATTGTGTTGTCCAACTTCGTCATCTTTTTTGCGCAAGTGCGCGAACTGGCCGCGAATACCCTCGGACCTCTTTTTAGGCGTGACGTCGAGAATGTCGACAAGCAGGATGACCGTGCTGCAGCACGATTGCTGTCGGGCTGCAGCGCTTGATTTCAACCTTTCAACATATCCGGAAAATCGTGCACTCTCCGTTTACCTCTTCATCTTTGGCGAGCTCATCGACGCATGGCAGAACAGAAACATTAGTCACTTCCAACGTGCCAAGATGGTTATGCGCGCCCGATTTTTCCTCATGGCGTGGCACACGCACGTTGTCAAACATCCAGATTACAATGTCAATGTCCAGTTCATCTCCCGAGAGTCATACGACATCTTCCTCATCTGCTGCGACAGCCTTCTGTCGCTTATCTCCATCTATCGAAAATACTATTCCCAATACCCTTTATGTCCTTGGCTTCACTCGACGGAGGCTTGCGAACATTTTTTCGGTGTCATGCGTACACAGAAGAAAGACTTCAACTACGCCGATGTTCTCCACATGAATCCGAAGTTACAGATCATCATTATGGGCGATTTTCAAGACTTGACGCATGACGAGCAGACCCAGCAGACCGCCGCTGGTTATCACCACACATATTTCAATGCCGATGACCTGGATCTTCAAGAGCTGATGCGGTATCCCAGCGATGCTGACTTGGCGCGTGCCTCGGACCATGCTTTCAAAGAAGCAAAGCAACTTCTTGCAGCAGTTGGCATCGATGCGGAGCTCATGCTTTCCGAGTACGCTCACCCCGTCCTTTCAGATGCCAAGAAGAAGAAGATGAAACCACCGATGTCTCAAGGCCCACGGACGCTCGCTCAGCTTCTTACCCTCTATGAATCAGTATCATTCAAGACTGGTGCTGACGAGGATGCCTTCGAGACATGCGAGCTCGCCATCGCTGCTGATGACGTCGAGAGGTCTCTATCCATGTAAGTGAGCACTTCTTCAAGTGACAGTCGTGTTACTTTATCTTCCACTTTTGCAGCGAAAATCTCCCGGACACACCCGAAAATTGCTTTGAAGAAGTCCGCCAGAACATTGCTGAAGCCCTCCAGGTTCAACTATCTTCCAAGGTATGCCAAGCTTTCGAGTTTTCTTTCCATCCTTCATTCACATCGCTGGCCAGGTAACGACGACTCCTGTGCATCAGCCACTTATCTTGGTCGAGAACAGTCAACTTTTGCGCGAAAGCTTGGTTGCCGAACGAATCCGCCACCAGACCAAATCAACTGCTAAGGCAGTTCGAGAACACGGACGCGAGTTTCACAACCCACCTCCGCCAGAACGTTCCATCCGTGAAGCCCTTCTCATGCGGCTGGCAAACCTTGTTCCTGAGAATGAGAAGCTCAATGCGACCACTGGTGCCGATCGACGTGTACGTCACACAGGTACTTTTGTTGCTGCAAGCATCAATGGCGGAACACGGGCCAGGAATAAGGCAGCGCTAAGGAATGTACACGCATCAGTGAGTCCTAACCCTGACAATTCCATCGGCATCTTAACTGATCTGGATTGCAATAGGCAATGGTTACTATTCGACAACGTGTACTCCTTGCCCTTCATCGCACGGGTATCCATGATAACATAATGACAGCAAACATAAGTAGCTTCAATCCGTTGTTGCCTGGCCATTTTGTTTTGGTTCGCCATCCCAAGACAACCGAAATTATCTTCGGTGAAGGTCAGTAATCATTGAATCTTTTTCCAGCCATATCCTAATGCGAATTTCACTCGTAGTTATCACCATTTATTCTCAAGCAAACTATAAAAGCGCTCCGCATGAATGGGTACCGAGCATCGATAGTGTGGGCGCGCCATCGTATATCAACATCCGGGTGTATCGCCCGTTCTCTGGCCACATATACTCATCACTATCTTGCGGGGCTCCTCTACACTGTTCAACATTCCTACAAATCCCGGCAACACACATTCTCTTTTCACTTGCGTCTTGTTCCGGCGTTACACGCCAGGATATCTCGACAACCGATGATCACCCCGTTTCGCTGCTTCATCTCTGCAATTTTTCATTCGAAATGATGCAGAAACTCAAAGCTCAGTCCGTCCTTATAGCTCTATTAGTGAAGGATCTCGTTAAGGAGGTCAAGGCCTGGAAGAAAGCGGCGAAGCAGGATGTTCCTCTTGTAGAGCCGGAGGCTGATGAAGACCATGAAGACGAAGATGTCTCTGACGACGATGAGAATCGAGTGTAGCTCACTCCCTCGCTAATACGTATGGACCTCCTTACTATAATATCTATGTCTTGTCTATTACTATTAGTACTATACTAGTCTGCAATGCGGACATATTCTATTATCCCAGATGTCCGATCTGGAATGCGGACATCTCCCCCTCGCGTACGGACCCCGATCCTAAATGCGTACACATCCTGCTCGCCCTGATGTCCGATCCGATGGTGCGTACATATGCCGCCTGTACCAATGTCCGATCTATGTTGCGTACACTGGAAAAAAAAATGACGAGGTCGGATCCTGGTGCGCACACATTTGGCCCAAAATGTTGCGGACACATTGGGCTAAATTTGAGGAGTTCGGATCGGACATTATGCGGCATATGCGGGGGTCCTCCTCACACCAGCCTTCAACTTCTCTGGTTCCCACCTTTACAATTCGGGTTGAAACGAGTTTGCTCTCAACGTCCAGGAAGCCAATGCCTATTGTGACAGCGTTTCGAACGCGTTGCACCGATGTATCCCTTCAAGCCCGTGTATCGATGACAACTCACACCGTTGGAATGGGTTAATTTGAAACGTGCACAGAACTTGCATAAAATTGCCCACAATGCGACACAAACGACCGTCTCTGCGGACAGGACGTAGTCATCATGCCTTCCGACTCGTTCAACCTTTTTGCTGCGCTCACCGTCTATTATCTCGTCGAAAAATTCCTTGGCTACTTCGTTTCCGTGTACCTCCACCGCATCGACTTCCGCCGCGCATTGCGAGCCTCTCGCAAAGAGACCGTATATTTTGGCATGCTTTTAGGGGCCTTCATCTCCCTTTCCTCGTTTCCATTTTGCGCCAATTCGCTTTGGAAGCATACACGACTCTCCCCATTCGCTGCCCATGAGCCTTATGGCCAGCCACTTTCCCTTTCCGCCGAAATATGCATCACCTCGCGTGGGGTTTTGTGGGTTTCAGAGCTCAACCGCCTGGATCTATACCCCGGCTACATGTACCATCACCTAGGATCCCTCGCTATGCTTCTCTCCGCATTCTATCTCAACACCCTCGAACTTCTGTACATCCCGTTCACGACTCTCGTTAGTGGAATCCCGGGGGACTTCATGTGGATTCTGGCTGCTCATCAGGAGATGGACGTCGGTTTTATCGGGAATCAAGTGTGGCAGGGGCGAAAGGAAAAACTTCGAGTGATTAACATCTGGGTGTACGCCCTGATGAGGATTCCGAGCATCCCAATCATTGCGTATTCGGCCATTCTATTTACTCGAGAAAACGACACTATTTGGAGCCTGAAGGCATCCCGCGCGTTGCTCACTTGGGTCTTCTTTGTTCTTCTCATTTATTTGGGATGGGTGGTTGCCTACCTCGAAAGGCAAACCCAGGCATTGAGCCGGAGGGAGATGAAACGCGGCCGGGAGTTGCGGAGAGCCGGTATACCTCACTCCAATGGCCACGGAGAGAAATTACCCCCCTCATCTGGACTGTGTAACGGGTCTTCTGAATAGTCGCTACATATATCTTATCTTTCTACTTGTGTAGTACTTCTATCTACCTTACCAGCATCAGCAGAGGGTGGCGTAATACGTGCTTGGTATTTGAATCTAAGCCCAAAGACAAACAGACCTGCCGCCGAGCCATGACGTTTCCGACCAATGTTTTTCTCAGGACTCGGATTACAGTTCGCGTTTCTAGTCACCTACTCTTTCCACTACGCTGTCCACTGGGCCTACCCCGTATTCTCTTCCAACCCATGTCAATCGCTCCTAAAGCTTTGCGCAAATTGCGCATCATCGCCATACCCCTCACCGGCCGAAAATCAAGGCTTCACCCAGTACGGCAGATGCTCGACCTCTAACATATTATCAGTTTCAAATATCTCCTCCAACACCGCCAACACCCCAACCTTCCGAGGGCGAGGGATCCCGATCACGATGGATACCAGAAGGGGGTATTGTCAATTGGGTATCCACGAAGGCGGGGGACACATGGGGCAGGCTTTGGGAAGGCGGAAGGTGGTTGGAAGGTCGATCTCCTCTTATTCGCGTCGCGTTCTCATGTACTTATTTTAACTCAATCCCGAAATGCAGTTAAAAGTGTTTCAAGTTGGCGAGCGTCTAGTAGACCGCTTAGAGTTTGAAGAACTTGCATTAAAGGGCATCAACCCCGCTCTCGGGCCCAGCATCGCTGAACGTGTCCGGCCAAGAAAACAAGCAGGAACTAGGGTATGTTCATCTGTACCGCGTTTCGCGTCTCTGAATTTCCAAACAACCACCCCAGATCCCTCTTATATACCCACCATCAATAACCACTGACTCCGTTACTTTGGATGAGCTACGCACACTGGTTGCATACCGGACACCTCGACATAGAAAGGGCTTTTACCATGTGGATGGTTATCGCACCATTTCTGGCCCCATTCATGATTATCCGTGCGTTGTGGAAAACGCTTCCTGCCTCGCAACCGTTGACTTAGACCTATATAACATTAGCAATAATTCCGAACCTTCCCTTCTTCTTCTGCGCATGGCGATCATGGTCACACTACAAAGGTGTGCCCACCCCTTCCTACATGTGTTTCAGCCATTTATCATAACCAAAACAGCCTATAGAGCCTCGCAATATCTCCAAGGTCTCTTGGATAGTGGTGTCATTGTCCCTGAGGCAAGCGAAGCACTGGATGGTGTATACAAAGAATTCTCTCCAAATCACCACCTGATAACCTCAGCGGAATCACTAGAGAACGACAAAAACGAAGCCACCTCCAAGCCCGAGTCTAAACCCCTGCAGCACGAAGTTCTGCTAACTCGCGACGCTGTCCCGGCTATCCTCAATATCTTTGGACTAGGCTCAAGCGCTGGCGCCGATCTGCTGCGCGCTGTGGAACAGGCAAGAGTGCGGGTGCAGAGTGGGAGGAGTGTCCTATGAATTGTTGCTTTGTTCTTATGGTTGATGCCACTTGACCGCTGCTTTCTTTTATCGGGTTCAGTGAGTAGACATCCTTTTTAATCGAGGACCTCTCCTTAGATTCGGGAGCACTGGACATGCTAAACGTTATCATTAGACCGATCATCATTTATAGCTGTTATGTTTATTGTACTGCAACCTGTCTTTGCGCGTATGAGTATAGTTAGTCGCAATAATGTATGTTAAGCCCAACTCATAAAATTGGAGATAAGGTACCAGGATTCTTCAGGACGCATTTAGTCTCGACACCAGCCGTTACGGATTTGGTACACTGTTGGGGTGTAATGATGCCTTGGAAGTTATAAACCCCCCTCGCACAATACTAAAACGGAACACCCCATTTTTCTGAGTAGACGTTGCGCACTCTCATTCAGATAAAACATTGCGATAACCGACAAGGCAACTGGGTTCGAGCCCAGGACGCATTGCTGGAACGTAATTTAAACCAGTTAAACAAGAAACACCAAGCTGTAAGAAATACAATTGCCGCACTTCCACGTAAACCCTACAGATATACCAGTATACATGATCCAAATTGACGAGGTAAAAAGTAAAAGTATGCAAATATATATAGTGCCATGATGGAAGTCCGTACATATAATGAACGACATACCAGTTTCCGCTTCGGTAGAATGCGCGTATCAGATACGAATAAAGAGGTGCATCGCAAGGAGGGTATTGCGTGATAGAGGGTATCCCATTGCAGGTCGTAGGCGATAGATATGTGGGCATTTCAAACTGTGGCATCGTCGGCGTCATCTCATCTTCATCTTCGTCATCGTCGCCATCATCTTCCACCTGCTGTGCGGCCTCGTCGTCCAATCCATCATCTTCTGCTTGCCCTTCGTCGTCATCATCGTCCATCTCCTCATCTCCATCTTCGTTGTAAGTTTCCACATACACCCTCCTTCCATTCTCTCCTACCCATCCGTCGTCCACCAGACGATCCAAGACCTTGTCTTCTCCTCTCTGCCTCTCGCTCCACTTCACGATCCACCTACAGACGCCATATCTACCACAGGACCGCTGAGCCTCTCCGCATCGGCGCGCCAATCCAGTGTCCTGGCATTCCCTATAACGAATGAGTTTTTCCACCTTTTGACCTGATAGGCCTGCCATCTTGAACGTCTCCAAACGGGGGTAACAAAGGAACATGTTTTACACGAACGGGGGTCCGGGCGTTGCATGGTAAGGTGGGGCAAGATGAAGGAAGGGATTTTGTCCCTGATTTGGGACGAATAGCCATGAGCGTCACTTCAGAGGAGGGGCTATCCTCGTCTTCGGTGACGTCCATTCCCTCCACGAGAAGGCCGGGCAAAGCGTCGCTGATGCAGGCAAAATTGACTTCAAGTGCGCGGAGCTCTTGAAGCGCGCGTAGCAGGTTACGAAGACTCTCAGGGCTGGTTTCGAGAGCGGTAAGGACGAGTGTCTCGAGCCGGGAGAGCGCGGGGAGTGGGAGATGGGAGAAGGCATGTGGATAAGGCGGGGTAGGGGAGTTGGGTGAGATGGGGGATTGTGTAGAGGGTGACGGGCGGGCAATGAGTTCTACGAAGGGCGTAAAGTCCTGGTCGGGTAGATCTAGGCTTAGTTGCTTTATCCTGGGTAGGACAAGGCGGCCCATGAGCCTACAGAGATAGTCGGGGTCAAGGTCGGTCAGGCTGAGGTTCTGGAGTGACTCGATGTAGATCCTTTCCTTGCTGGCCGGCCAAACTAGTTTTGTATCGCCGTCCGCGACGCGTGGTCCAGAGTAATGCAAGGAGAGCGTTTGCAGGTCTGGGCTACGCAGCATGTTCTCCCAATCCTCGTATGGAGGTCGAATGGTCTCCGGATGGAGGGCAAGCTCCAGGGTGTGAAGACGGGCAAGGTACGGACTTCGTGACCACGGCAGGTTGACCCCGATTAAAGAGACATTCTTTAAAAGAGGTAGCTCATTACTAAAAACCATTACTGGTGGTCTGTACGTCGCGAGATACAGGTTCTGTGACGTGCGGTAATCCTCAAAATGATACAACTGGAGTGTTTCGAGGTTCGGCGCGGGACCGCAACTACTGAGATGCTGACGAGCGGTGGCCTTGCACTCGTGGTCTCGTATTTTGAGATGGAAGGCACGCCATCGCTTCACATGAGGGCGAATGATGTCGAAGACTTGGTGTAATTCTTCTCTGCAAAGGGTAACACCGGGGATATGGTCCGCTCTCCGCGACCGTGTCGACAAGGATGTCAAGGAGATGACCTGAGGCCGAGCAACGAGTGAGGTACTCCTTCGCCCTTGGAAGGTGTGCAGGTTCACGGAAGTGGAGGACATTCCAGAGTGATGACGTCAGGAGAGCGATTTGCCGCCAATGGTGGCAGACATGGGACACTAGCAGCTGGAAACTGGACGACGGAATAGCGTAGTAGTCCTGATCCGGTTTAAGCAGGAATGGAGACTCGGCGTAAGGAAAGTCATAACCTGCGCCGAGCGTGAACACACGGCGTAGCAGCTCCACGGGGGAAGGAATAGATGCCAACAGGTCGGAAAGAGTGGAAAGAGTAACGGTGCATCGAGGGGATCGTAAGGTGGTTCTTGTGCGTGGCAGAAGAATGGGTGTGAGGTAAGGTTGCCATCGGTGAGTATGAAGCTGGCCGCGGATATGCTAGTCATAAGAACGCTATCGGAAAATGAGTAAGTGACGACTCGCACCGAGGACATTGAAGGACTGGACGAGGTGAGCTAGCAATGGGGTAGCCGTGAGGGATACGGTGCTAGGAATGGGATGATGGTATGGAGTGAGGAGAAGAAATAAGAGGCCATAGGGGATTCATGAGGTGGATGCAACAGCTGCCTTCGCGAACCGACAATCTCACACTCGCGATCAGATGTAGAGCCTTTGCCTTTTTCGCACGGCTTCTCGTCAATCGAAGTCTGATCCTGCCTTCGACCTCCCAGGCATCTGCGATCCCATGACCCTCTCTAAGCTATCTGTTTGTGCTTTAACGATGAACTCCTTCAACCATCTACGAAGAAATGTCTCTGTCCAGGCCTCGCATAAGAGTGAGCGACATCTGTATACGAGCAGATACGAGCGTGCCGACTGGATGGTGTACGCCAATAGCCGGCGGTTACTACTTGACTTGACCCCCACAACAACCAACCACGATTCCCGCGGACTGCCGTCAAATTTAACCACATTGCGCATGTTGACGATATAACAACGACGGCCGGTGTGGTGGCACATAATCTGGCAACAAATACCCACATCAGTAGGTCCTCTGGATCTTCTTCTTCGCGGACCCGAATCCTTCAACTCCACCTTGGAGGAACAAGCGCCTCAGAAATAGACTATGTCTCCCACCAGTCGTCCTCTTCGCCAAATAATAGTCTGCGCTGCCAGGATGTTGGCAGCGCTGCTTCCTTTTCTTGGTGCTATGCTTCTATTGAGTGGTTTGTGTACACGCCTAGCCGGGTGATGCTAGAGTACTATGGAGCGGCACACACGCGTAATGCGGCAGCAATCACACCAAGCCCGAGGGAGAATACGTCGATATCATATCATCACTAAGCTCACTAAGCTTGTCAAGGGCTGACGAAGGCTCGGTGACCGATGAAAGAAGCTATCTATCAAAAGTTTTTTTCTCGCCAAAGGTAAGCATGTTCTCAGAGTTCATGGGCGTCATCGGATTTCATGTGGGACCATGCTAGTAAGGTTGAATATGAAAATGCGATATATAATACATGCGTGATGAATGAATGTTCAGTTATAATTATTAGTTCCATACTCAGTAGCTTCCACCCCGAATCCTGGACCCAAGTGGCGGGCTGCGCAGTTTTGACCTGAGGATACCCGTCATGGCGTCTAGGGGTGACATCTGCATCTGCGTCGTTGCTGCCATATGGGCATTCATCTCGGCAGACCACACCATGCAGCAGCCGTCTACGCTTCTAAGACATCTGCAGCTCCGCATCTGGTCGACGCTGGTTGAGCACGCTCATCTCGCCTCGCAACTTAGCTGCAACGGTGGTGAACGCCGATCCGAAGCGATGAAGGTGGGGGAGGCCGTTGGGGTGGTTGAACCAGTATGAAGAACCAGCGCTGTGGACCAAGGCAGCGATGGCGTCGGCATGCTCGACAGAGACGAAATTGGCGACGAGCGCCTCAGCAATCGGTGACGTTCTTGCTGTCGAGGAAGCCCCTTGCATAAGTTTTCCAATGACGCCTGCGAGTTGAATAGCCGCTTTGGGATATTGCGGTTTAGGCACGAAGTTATATGACACGGCTTCGGGGTTGCTGTTCTGCTCTCGCGGCGTTAGATCAGTACTAGATAATAACGTAGCAACTTACCGCATCCAGACGCTGATAAAAGTCCCCAGGATAAACTCTTTGAGATGCCACTCAAAGGACTCCCCAGCTTCCGGCTCTTCATCGTTTTGAACTGCGAGTGGAGCTTCATCAGAAGGCAAGGGCAGCTTCGAGATCCTCGGGCGAAGCCTCGCCAGGCGCCAGCAAAACTCCTGCGCCAGCTCCGCCATGGGCTCTGGGTCCCATCCTCAGCGCCCACGATGATCATCGAGTAAACTTCTTTGGGGTCTATGGGTGCTCGCGTAGCCAGTCCGAAAGTCCTCAGCCACTTGCGCATGCGGGGCTTGAGCATGGTTCCGGGTTCTGGGCGAACGAGTCGACGAGATTTGGGGGCAGCTGAGGGATGAATGGGACTGCGCAGGGGTTAAGTTCGGTTTCTGGTAGGGGATTGTTTAACGAGGAGAGATCAGGACTGGATCCTGCATAGTACGTGAGATAGGGATCGTGGGGAGTGGCGTCGTTTGGTTTTTCAGCGGCAATACGAGTTTAATCTGGTCGTCTTCTAAAGCTAGCGTGCTGCTGGAGGTGGTGGGGGAGGAGGAGTGGAATACAAAGTTCCGTTGGTGTTCCCGACGCGGACCTGTTGGTATCTGGGCGGATGTGAGAGGGAGTATGAACGGAAATAGTATGGCGGCCGATCCGTTGCGCTGAGGACATTGTGGAATCTAAGCGAGAAGGGCGTTTGTTGGTGGTGGATAACTTGATGACCGGAATGGTGTGAGGAGGGGACCTTTTATACATCTTGTTGTCGACGCTTTGACTTAACAAAGACCAGAACAAGGCCCTACCAGCGAGGCAACCAATTGTGCAAGAAATAGAATGGCAACCGCACGGTGTCAAAGCTCCAGATCAACGGTCTTGTAACTTTATTGGCCATACAATAGCCATTTCGAGGTGATCGCTATACATTGCGCTTTGACGTTTCGTAGGGCTCAGTTCCCCAATAGCATGTCCATGGATGAGTACTGAGTACTGAGTATCGAGCCGGGATGTCCAAGCTGGGGGTCAAGCCCATTTGACAGAAATAGAGTACAAAAGGGAAGTCACCAGCCTGAAATGGCGATATCTATTATCTGGATCCTTGCAGTTTCTTGACACCTCCGCTTTGCGCCGTGGCCGTGATATACAACATCGATGCGCAGCATCGCGACAGTCAGGATGCGCAAGGCTGGATAGTGGATGATCCAAGGAAGGCCTGAACGTTCAACGTTGAACCCCAGGTCGGGCGGGAACGAGGAGATTCAAGCCAAATAGAGGTAATCAAGCGACATCGAAGTAGACAGCGACGACGAACCAGTGACGTCGACAGAATCCGAGATATCGATGTCCGTGCTCAGCCCTGCTTGAGAAAATTTGTCCGTAATATGTATGATGCCGGAGATAATTGGCATCCTCCTCCGTTAGGGCCTCTAAACCTCACACAGGACCCCCGCATATGCCGCATAAGGTCCGATCCTGGTGCGGACATTTTGGGGTTGTCAAAATCGACCTAGGTCCGATCCAAACTTGCGTACTTTTGGACCAAATTCATGCCCATGTCCGATCCAAATGACGCACCGTCGCCTGAACGTCCGATCCGGGTGCGGACACAGGCGAGATGGTTAATTGTTTTTTGGCCAGATATTTTTTCCCTTTCCATACCACACCGGTCCATATTGCATCTTCCCTTATACTACTTAGTGCTCGAAGTTCAATAAATTAGATAGGAGTGAAATCATCTGCTTTTGGTCGAGGGCCTCTTTAACTAATAAACTTTAAGCGCTGTGATCACATGGTTGACGAAATCGGCCAGATCCGAATCGTGGTAAACCAACAAACTTGAGCTTCGATGTTATCCACAACCTTCACGATAGCCAGCTACTCTTTGTCTGTGCCCTCTGCGCTGCTCACGCCTATGGTTTTTCATTTGATCTGGAGTCCCACGATGGATTCTGGCAGTATCTGTCCAATATACACGCCATGTTTGCCCCACCCCGATCCTCAATGACGATCTAGTCTTAACGCTTAAAGCTTGGGCTATTCCTGAAGGAATAAATTTGGGTGTCATGAAACACGTATGATCTCAATTCGTTCCTACATCTCAGTTAATTTGACTGCTCTACAGGTTTTTTTCCGGACACTAGTGCGGTTGATAAATAGACGACTTGCTGAAATCCCCTCAACTTCGTGTCTATCAATATCGAATCTTCTTGCGAGAGAGAAACCGAAGCATCCCAATGAAAGAGCGCAGTAAGTGCTTCAGCAAAACGTATGAAGTCTTAGTGATGCTCACCTCGTGATAGTACGACCTTGTCGTCCCGTTCTCGAATCCTCAACCACAAAACCGAAGTCGCACAATTATGACATGACCTTGATCAAGCCTGTCGACGACGCCCTGCATCGCTTGGAGTCCATTCCCAGCACTCGCACCCTCGACAACTACGAGATGCCCGAGACGCAGCCCGCTCGAGCTCCGAAGGCGAGTACGATGATAAATCCTCGTTACGTCCAAGATTTCAGCTCTGGGGCGGTGGCGAGGGCACCTCCTCATCCATCACTATCGACTCGGAATCCGAATGGGATGACCAGCTACCTCAAGACTTTGTGGCTGGAGACTGGATAGGGCGTGGACACGAGTGGAAGGACCCCATGCCGTCGGTCGTTCGTGAGGCGCGCAATCATGCTCGCCAGGTCCCACCTAGTATTCGAGCAGGATTAATACCATCTTCACGCTCATTTTCTGTTGCTAAGCTGCTACATGATTTCTCCCCAAACGAGATGATGACTGAGCTCGCCGTCGCGGAAGATTGTCAGTACACGAAAGAGATACCGAACGTCCTTGGCGATAGCAGCGACGCCTCGACTCATCGATCACATTTTTTCGCCGCCAAACCATTCCTTTCTGCTATACGAAACGCCTTTAATCAATCATGGCTTTCAGGCCATCTTTCCATCAGCCTCCCCGGGAATCCTGCAGCTCGATACCCATTATGGGCGGAGCGGCTTCTGGGTGACTTCACCTATTACACAAACACTCGCCAACGCTGGGAGCAGGCGGTGGCTTGGCTCAGTAACGTTGTTGATGACGCGCCCGGCAGTCTTTTCAAGCATACTCCCGATATTGTCGAAGCTTGTCGTGATCGCCTCGAGCATGTTCCATGGGATGGAATAGTACCGAGCCTTAGTCGCACTGTGCAACTTAGCACGCGGGACCTTTCACTCATGCTGAGCAATGATTGGCTCAATGACGACCTCATCGATTCTGGTGTCAGCTTCATCCTCCGGCGTCTCAAGAGCAACAGCCGCGTCCGAATCACCAATTGCCAGCTGATCTGCACACTCGATGTTGCAAAGCAACGTCAGACCACCTATTCCCCAGCTTCATTTTCTCCCACAGAGAAGATGCTCCGTGACAGGAGTGTCGATGATATTTACGTCCCTCTCAATGTTTCGAGGTGTCATTGGGCACTCCTGAAGATAGATATTGTGAATCGTACTTTCATGTACGGAGACTCTCTCGGTCATGAGAAGCTACCACCAACAGACCAGCTTGATTTACTCCAGTGGTGGCTCGAGTCATTTGGCTATGACGGCGCTTCTTTCAAGCTTGGCCAATCACTTCCTATCCCACTCCAATCCGACAGCTTCTCATGCGGTGTCATAGTCTTGTGTTATTTGGCAACAGTGTTACTCGCCCACGAAGCATGGACAGCGCGGACTGCAGTCATTGCACGAATGGAATGGTTTCTACATCTTTCCGACACGATCAAGGACAATGAGGACGAGGTGGGCAGCAAATTCACTACCGTTATTTTCACTCCTGACATTAATCCAACAGAGTACTATTGACAATCCTACGAGCGCTTCAGAAACATGCTCTTTGCCTTTACCATGCACCGGCTCTTTGGAAAATACCTCCATGGAAATTGATGGTGTTGATTTCGGTATACGCCCATCCTCGCCACCATCACCTTTGCTAGCAGATGAAATGGCGCCCTCACCATCACCTCATCCGTCACCAGCACAGCCCATCGTCCCCAAGACAGCCAAAAAGCGACCGCGTACAGATGATTCTGATGATGACGTCTCCGACTCCCGTGAGTCCAAAGAGGCCAATCGCCGCCGCCGCCTCGTCAGAAAGGCAGGACCGAAGCGCGGCTCTTCCTGGGCACACCACAAGCAGCTTAATCGGGCCGCCGGTGGTCCTGATTTCGTTCCGAACCACAGCGCATTGCAGGTTTTTCGCGATAAAGTCCTTGACGTCGATCCCAAAGCAATGTTCCAAGATGACGACTTGCGCATGGTCCACTGCTCTGTTTGCATGGAATGGATAAGGATGCGCTGCATGTATGATATTGGGCGATGGTCTAAGCATCGACAGGGAGACAAGTGTCAAAAGAGGCAAAAAGCGATGAAGGGTCTTACCACGAAGTCCATCACCGACTTCTTCGCAAAGAAAACCGCCGTGTCCGCACCCGGCTCTACTTTAAGATCTCCCGCGCTTGTGTTCACTCCGTTGCCTCAGGTCCCATGCCCTGGCCTGACCAAGGACTTGGACCCCCGCATCGACCGATACCTTTGCCGTGTGTCTGCCTTGGGTGGTGGTGCACGTGGACGTGCAGCTATCATCAAAGAATTATGGCCAGGAAGCGAGACTGATCTTTTATGGCGTGATCTCTCCCCGAAGAAGCAGCGGGCAGTCCTTCGTCGCGAGGAGGCAACTTTTAGGTGGAGAATTGTCCGAGGTGCCGTAGCTGCAGTCTATTCCACAGCTTGCAAGAAGCTCGTCGAAGCCATTGACGATGTCTTGGAACCTCAACCGTGCGAGAACTGCTCCGCTCTTCGCCAGCTTCATACGTTCCAAGTCGCGTTGAACCGCCAGATGCCATCAGAAGAGAATATGAAGTATGTGCCGAAAGTGAATCGTTGTCCAGAACTCGGAGTTATCTATCTCAAATACAAAGGTGTACGCCAGCTGGTTGAAGAGGTATGCAGATTCAACTCATTCCTTCGATAAATGCTGAATTTCAGTGTGTTTCTAGGAAGATGGCAATTCTCCGTGGCTCAAGTTTGCGCGCGGGGCTGTTGATGGCACGTACGCAAAGTACGATGTTGCCCTAGGGATGATTGAAGCCTTGGTTTTAAAAACAACGCGTATCACGCAAGGGAAGTCTCTGAAGAACATGAAGTATGCAAGCGGCTTCAATCAATTCTGTAATGTTCTCGCTTCGACATCGAACCGTGCCTACAAAAGCTTCAGGAAGCACTTTGGGGGCCGCGGAATTCGCAGCATGCAGTGCGTAACATTCTTTATTTCTTGTCTTGCATATATTGAGCAATGTTTTAGGCAAATCCGAGCACGACAACCCAAGTTCCGCCCTGGCTTCTCCGTCGAGAACATGAAGGCCATTAGAGCAGTTCTTGAAAAGTATTCCTACACCGGTCCACTGGCATTGTCTTGGGATGACACAGCACTTGAGCCAGCGCTTGCTCTCTACGAAGAATCAAAATCGATTTTTCTCATTCTCGGAACTACCGACCTCGAGCCGATTCGCGTCTCGTCGCTCGACGAAGTTGACAGAGTGTTTGCGGATGCCAAGGTCGATCAAGCCGATAAGGTGATATATCAACCTTACACTATTTTCAAAGCACTAATGCTATTTCAACATAGCTACGTCTATGGCTCCTTACAATTCCGCTGCCACGCATCCCGCCCATTATCGTAGCGGCTGTAGCGCGCGGCTCTAAAGACTCAGCTGAAGCTTTGTCTCAATTGCATTTCAAACTTGACGAGATGTTGCACGACCAGGGCATTCACACAGTATCACAAGCAAGTGACGGGACAGAGACAGAGCGTAAAATCCAGGACATCATTTGCGACTCAGCGCCCGAACATCTAGTTTTCTCAATTCCCAATCCCAACCCTGGCTGCAACATTTACCTCAAAGTCCCGCTCGCACGTGGACGTTACCCTTTTGTTAAAGTCCAAGATAGCAAGCATGCGGCAAAGACATCTCGAAATCAGTTGTTGACAGGGGCGCGAAATATTGTGTTGTCCAACTTCGTCATCTTTTTGCGCAAGTGCGCGAACTGGCCGCGAATACCCTCGGACCTCTTTTTAGGCGTGACGTCGAGAATGTCGACAAGCAGGATGACCGTGCTGCAGCACGATTGCTGTCGGCTGCAGCGCTTGATTTCAACCTTTCAACATATCCGGAAAATCGTGCACTCTCCGTTTACCTCTTCATCTTTGGCGAGCTCATCGACGCATGGCAGAACAGAAACATTAGTCACTTCCAACGTGCCAAGATGGTTATGCGCGCCCGATTTTTCCTCATGGCGTGGCACACGCACGTTGTCAAACATCCAGATTACAATGTCAATGTCCAGTTCATCTCCCGAGAGTCATACGACATCTTCCTCATCTGCTGCGACAGCCTTCTGTCGCTTATCTCCATCTATCGAAAATACTATTCCCAATACCCTTTATGTCCTTGGCTTCACTCGACGGAGGCTTGCGAACATTTTTTCGGTGTCATGCGTACACAGAAGAAAGACTTCAACTACGCCGATGTTCTCCACATGAATCCGAAGTTACAGATCATCATTATGGGCGATTTTCAAGACTTGACGCATGACGAGCAGACCCAGCAGACCGCCGCTGGTTATCACCACACATATTTCAATGCCGATGACCTGGATCTTCAAGAGCTGATGCGGTATCCCAGCGATGCTGACTTGGCGCGTGCCTCGGACCATGCTTTCAAAGAAGCAAAGCAACTTCTTGCAGCAGTTGGCATCGATGCGGAGCTCATGCTTTCCGAGTACGCTCACCCCGTCCTTTCAGATGCCAGAAGAAGAAGATGAAACCACCGATGTCTCAAGGCCCACGGACGCTCGCTCAGCTTCTTACCCTCTATGAATCAGTATCATTCAAGACTGGTGCTGACGAGGATGCCTTCGAGACATGCGAGCTCGCCATCGCTGCTGATGACGTCGAGAGGTCTCTATCCATGTAAGTGAGCACTTCTTCAAGTGACAGTCGTGTTACTTTATCTTCCACTTTTGCAGCGAAAATCTCCCGGACACACCCGAAAATTGCTTGAAGAAGTCCGCCAGAACATTGCTGAAGCCCTCCAGGTTCAACTATCTTCCAAGGTATGCCAAGCTTTCGAGTTTTCTTTCCATCCTTCATTCACATCGCTGGCCAGGTAACGACGACTCCTGTGCATCAGCCACTTATCTTGGTCGAGAACAGTCAACTTTTGCGCGAAAGCTTGGTTGCCGAACGAATCCGCCACCAGACCAAATCAACTGCTAAGGCAGTTCGAGAACACGGACGCGAGTTTCACAACCCACCTCCGCCAGAACGTTCCATCCGTGAAGCCCTTCTCATGCGGCTGGCAAACCTTGTTCCTGAGAATGAGAAGCTCAATGCGACCACTGGTGCCGATCGACGTGTACGTCACACAGGTACTTTTGTTGCTGCAAGCATCAATGGCGGAACACGGGCCAGGAATAAGGCAGCGCTAAGGAATGTACACGCATCAGTGAGTCCTAACCCTGACAATTCCATCGGCATCTTAACTGATCTGGATTGCAATAGGCAATGGTTACTATTCGACAACGTGTACTCCTTGCCCTTCATCGCACGGGTATCCATGATAACATAATGACAGCAAAACATAAGTAGCTTCAATCCGTTGTTGCCTGGCCATTTTGTTTTGGTTCGCCATCCCAAGACAACCGAAATTATCTTCGGTGAAGGTCAGTAATCATTGAATCTTTTTCCAGCCATATCCTAATGCGAATTTCACTCGTAGTTATCACCATTTATTCTCAAGCAAACTATAAAAGCGCTCCGCATGAATGGGTACCGAGCATCGATAGTGTGGGCGCGCCATCGTATATCAACATCCGGGTGTATCGCCCGTTCTCTGGCCACATATACTCATCACTATCTTGCGGGGCTCCTCTACACTGTTCAACATTCCTACAAATCCCGGCAACACACATTCTCTTTTCACTTGCGTCTTGTTCCGGCGTTACACGCCAGGATATCTCGACAACCGATGATCACCCCGTTTCGCTGCTTCATCTCTGCAATTTTTCATTCGAAATGATGCAGAAACTCAAAGCTCAGTCCGTCCTTATAGCTCTATTAGTGAAGGATCTCGTTAAGGAGGTCAAGGCCTGGAAGAAAGCGGCGAAGCAGGATGTTCCTCTTGTAGAGCCGGAGGCTGATGAAGACCATGAAGACGAAGATGTCTCTGACGACGATGAGAATCGAGTGTAGCTCACTCCCTCGCTAATACGTATGGACCTCCTTACTATAATATCTATGTCTTGTCTATTACTATTAGTACTATACTAGTCTGCAATGCGGACATATTCTATTATCCCAGATGTCCGATCTGGAATGCGGACATCTCCCCCTCGCGTACGGACCCCGATCCTAAATGCGTACACATCCTGCTCGCCCTGATGTCCGATCCGATGGTGCGTACATATGCCGCCTGTACCAATGTCCGATCTATGTTGCGTACACTGGAAAAAAAAAATGACGAGGTCGGATCCTGGTGCGCACACATTTGGCCCAAAATGTTGCGGACACATTGGGCTAAATTTGAGGAGTTCGGATCGGACATTATGCGGCATATGCGGGGGTCCTCCTCACACCAGCCTTCAACTTCTCTGGTTCCCACCTTTACAATTCGGGTTGAAACGAGTTTGCTCTCAACGTCCAGGAAGCCAATGCCTATTGTGACAGCGTTTCGAACGCGTTGCACCGATGTATCCCTTCAAGCCCGTGTATCGATGACAACTCACACCGTTGGAATGGGTTAATTTGAAACGTGCACAGAACTTGCATAAAATTGCCCACAATGCGACACAAACGACCGTCTCTGCGGACAGGACGTAGTCATCATGCCTTCCGACTCGTTCAACCTTTTTGCTGCGCTCACCGTTTTATCTCGTCGAAAAATTCCTTGGCTACTTCGTTTCCGTGTACCTCCACCGCATCGACTTCCGCCGCGCATGCGAGCTCTCGCAAAAGAGACCGTATATTTTGGCATGCTTTTAGGGGCCTTCATCTCCCTTTCCTCGTTTCCATTTTGCGCCAATTCGCTTTGGAAGCATTACACGACTTCCCCATTCGCTGCCATGAGCCTTATGGCCAGCCACTTTCCCTTTCCGCCGAAATATGCATCACCTGCGTGGGGTTTTGTGGGTTTCAGAGCTCAACCGCCTGGATCTATACCCCGGCTACATGTACCATCACTTAGGATCCCTCGCTATGCTTCTCTCCGCATTCTATCTCAACACCCTCGAACTTCTGTACATCCCGTTCACGACTCTCGTTAGTGGAATCCCGGGGGACTTCATGTGGATTCTGGCTGCTCATCAGGAGATGGACGTCGGTTTTATCGGGAATCAAGTGTGGCAGGGGCGAAAGGAAAAACTTCGAGTGATTAACATCTGGGTGTACGCCCTGATGAGGATTCCGAGCATCCCAATCATTGCGTATTCGGCCATTCTATTACTCGAGAAAACGACACTATTTGGAGCCTGAAGGGCATCCCGCGCGTTGCTCACTTGGGTCTTCTTTGTTCTTCTCATTTATTGGGATGGGTGGGTGCCTACCTCGAAAGGCAAACCCAGGCATTGAGCCGGAGGGAGATGAAACGCGGCCGGGAGGTTGCGGAGAGCCGGTATACCTCACTCCAATGGCCACGGAGAGAAATTACCCCCTCATCTGGACTGGTAACGGGTCTTCTGAATAGTCGCTACATATATCTTATCTTTCTACTTGTGTAGTACTTCTATCTACCTTACCAGCATCAGCAGAGGGTGGCGTAATACGTGCTTGGTATTGAATCTAAGCCCAAAGACAAACAGACCTGCCGCCGAGCCATGAGTTTCCGACCAATGTTTTTCTCAGGACTCGGATACAGTTCGCGTTTCTAGTCACCTACTTCTTTCCACTACGCTGTCCACTGGGCCTACCCCCGTATTCTCTTCCAACCCATGTCAATAGCTCCTAAAGCTTGCGCAAATTTGCGCATCATCGCCATACCCCTCACCCGGCCGAAAATCAAGGCTTCACCCCAGTACGGCAGCTGCTCGACCTCTTAACATATTATCAGTTTCAAATATCTCCTCCAACACCGCCAACACCCCAACCTTCCGAGGGCGAGGGATCCCGATCACGATGGATACCAGAAGGGGGTATTGTCAATTGGGTATCCACGAAGGCGGGGGACACATGGGCAGGCTTTGGGAAGGCGGAGGTGGTTGGAAGGTCGATCTCCTCTTATTCGCGTCGCGTTCTCATGTACTTATTTTAAACTCAATCCCGAAATGCAGTTAAAAGTGTTTCAAGTGGCGAGCGTCTAGTAGACCGCTTAGAGTTTGAAGAACTTGCATTAAAGGGCATCAACCCCGCTCTCGGGCCCAGCATCGCTGACGTGTCCGGCCAAGAAAAACAAGCAGGAACTAGGTATGTTCATCTGTACCGCGTTTCGCGTCTCTGAATTTCCAAACAACCACCCCAGATCCCTCTTATATACCCACCATCAATAACCACTGACTCCGTTACTTTGGATGAGCTACGCAACACTGGTTGCATACCGGACACCTCGACATAGAAAGGGCTTTTACATGTGGATGGTTATCGCACCATTTATGGCCCCATTCATGATTATCCGTGCGTTGTGGAAAACGCTTCCTGCCTCGCAACCGTTGACTTAGACCTATTATAACATTAGCAATAATTCCGAACCTTCCCTTCTTCTCTGCGCATGGCGATCATGGTCACACTACAAAGGTGTGCCCACCCCTTCCTACATGGTTTCAGCCATTTATCATAACCAAAACAGCCTATAGAGCCTCGCAATATCTCAAGGTCTCTTGGATAGTGGTGTCATTGTCCCTGAGGCAAGCGAAGCACTGGATGGTGTATACAAAGAATTCTCTCAAATCACCACCTGATAACCTCAGCGGAATCACTAGAGAACGACAAAAACGAAGCCACCTCCAAGCCCGAGTCTAAACCCCTGCAGCACGAAGTTCTGCTAACTCGCGACGCTGTCCCGGCTATCCTCAATATCTTTGGACTAGGCTCAAGCGCTGCGCCGATCTGCTGCGCGCTGTGGAACAGGCAAGAGTGCGGGTGCAGAGTGGAGGAGTGTCCTATGAATTGTTGCTTTGTTCTTATGGTTGATGCCCACTTGACCGCTGCTTTCTTTATCGGGTTCAGTGAGTAGACATCCTTTTTAATCGAGGACCTCTCCTTAGATTCGGGGAGCACTGGACATGCTAAACGTTATCATTAGACCGATCATCATTTATAGCTGTTATGTTTATTGTACTGCAACCTGTCTTTGCGCGTATGAGTATAGTTAGTCGCAATAATGTATGTTAAGCCCAACTCATAAAATTGGAGATAAGGTACCAGGATCTTCAGGACGCATTTAGTCTCGACACCAGCCGTTACGGATTTGGTACACTGTTGGGTGTATATGATGCCTTGGAAGTTATAAACCCCCCTCGCACAATACTAAAACGGAACACCCCATTTTTTCTGAGTAGACGTTGCGCACTCTCATTCAGATAATAAAACATTGCGATAACCGACAAGGCAACTGGGTTCGAGCCCAGGACGCATTGCTGGAACGTAATTTAAACCAGTTAAAAACAAGAAACACCAAGCTGTAAGAATACAATTGCCGCACTTCCACGTAAACCCTACAGATATACCAGTATACATGATCCAAATTGACGAGGGTAAAAAGTAAAAGTATGCAAATATATATAGTGCCATGATGGAAGTCCGTACATATAATGAACGACATACCAGTTTCCGCTTCGGTAGGAATGCGCGTATCAGATACGAATAAAGAGGTGCATCGCAAGGAGGGTATTGCGTGATAGAGGGTATCCCATTGCAGGTCGTAGGCGATAGATATGTGGGCATTTTCAAACTGTGGCATCGTCGGCGTCATCTTCATTCTTCATCTTCGTCATCGTCGCCATCATCTTCCACCTGCTGTGCGGCCCTCGTCGTCCAATCCATCATCTTCTGCTTGCCCTTCGTCGTCATCATCGTCCATCTCCTCATCTCCTCCATCTTCGTTGTAAGTTTCCACATACACCCTCCTTCCATTCTCTCCTACCCATCCGTCGTCCACCAGACGATCCAAGACCTTGTCTTCTCCTCTCTGCCTCTCGCTCCACTTCACGATCCACCTACAGACGCCATATCTACCACAGGACCGCTGAGCCTCTCCGCATCGGCGCGCCAATCCAGTGTCCTGGCATTCCCTATAACGAATGAGTTTTTTCCACCTTTTGACCTGATAGGCCTGCCATCTTGAACGTCTCCAAACGGGGGGGGCTAACAAAGGAACATGTTTACACGAACGGGGGTCCGGGCGTTGCATGGTAAGGTGGGGCAAGATGAAGGAAGGGATTTTGTCCCTGATTTGGGACGAATAGCCATGAGCGTCACTTCAGAGGAGGGGCTATCCTCGTCTTCGGTGACGTCCATTCCCTCCACGAGAAGGCCGGGCAAAGCGTCGCTGATGCAGGCAAAATTGACTTCAAGTGCGCGGAGCTCTTGAAGCGCGCGTAGCAGGTTACGAAGACTCTCAGGGCTGGTTTCGAGAGCGGGTAAGGACGAGTGTCTCGAGCCGGGAGAGCGCGGGGAGTGGGAGATGGGAGAAGGCATGTGGATAAGGCGGGGTAGGGAGTTGGGTGAGATGGGGGATTGTGTAGAGGGTGACGGGCGGGCAATGAGTTCTACGAAGGGCGTAAAGTCCTGGTCGGGGTAGATCTAGGCTTAGTTGCTTTATCCTGGGTAGGACAAGGCGGCCCATGAGCCTACAGAGATAGTCGGGGGTTCAAGGTCGGTCAGGCTGAGGTTCTGGAGTGACTCGATGTAGATCCTTTCCTTGCTGGCCGGCCAAACTAGTTTTGTATCGCCGTCCGCGACGCGTGGTCCAGAGTAATGCAAGGAGAGCGTTTGCAGGTCTGGGCTACGCAGCATGTCTCCCAATCCTCGTATGGAGGTCGAATGGTCTCCGGATGGAGGGCAAGCTCCAGGGTGTGAAGACGGGCAAGGTACGGACTTCGTGACCACGGCAGGTTGACCCCGATTAAAGAGACATTCTTTAAAAGAGGTAGCTCATTACTAAAAAACCATTACTGGTGGTCTGTACGTCGCGAGATACAGGTTCTGTGACGTGCGGTAAGCCTCAAAATGATACAACGGAGTGTTTCGAGGTTCGGCGCGGGACCGCAACTACTGAGATGCTGACGAGCGGTGGCCTTGCACTCGTGGTCCTCGTATTTTGAGATGGAAGGCACCGCCATCGCTTCACATGAGGGCGAATGATGTCGAAGACTTGGTGTAATTCTTCTCTGCAAAGGGTAACACCGGGGATATGGTCGCTCTCCGCGACCGTGTCGACAAGGATGTCAAGGAGATGACCTGAGGCCGAGCAACGAGTGAGGTACTCCTTCGCCCTTGGAAGGTGTGCAGGTTCACGGAAGTGGAGGACATTCCAGAGTGATGACGTCAGGAGAGCGATTTGCCGCCAATGGTGGCAGACATGGGACACTAGCAGCTGGAAACTGGACGACGGAATAGCGTAGTAGTCCTGATCCGGTTTTTAAGCAGGAATGGAGACTCGGCGTAAGGAAAGTCATAACCTGCGCCGAGCGTGAACACACGGCGTAGCAGCTCCACGGGCAAGGAATAGATGCCAACAGGTCGGAAAGAGTAACGGTGCATCGAGGGATCGTAAGGTGGTTCTTGTGCGTGGGCAGAAGAATGGGTGTGAGGTAAGGTTGACCATCGGTGAGTATGAAGCTGGCCGCGGATATGCTAGTCATAAGAACGCTATCGGAAAAAATTAGTAAGTGACGACTCGCACCGAGGACATTGAAGGACCTGTGGACGAGGTGAGCTAGCAATGGGGTAGCCGTGAGGGATACGGTGCTAGGAATGGGATGATGGTATGGAGTGAGGAGAAGAAATAAGAGGCCATAGGGGATTCATGAGGTGGATGCAGCAGTTGCCTTCGCGAACCGACAATCTCACACTCGCGATCAGATGTAGAGCCTTTGCCTTTTTCGCACGGCTTCTCGTCAATCGAAGTCTGATCCTGACTTCGACCTCCCAGGCTATCTGCGATCCCATGACCCTCTCTAAGCTATCTGTTTGTGCTTTAACGATGAACTCCTTCAACCATCGACGAAGAAATGTCTCTGTCCAGGCCTCGCATAAGAGTGAGCGACATCTGTATACGAGCAGATACGAGCGTGCCGACTGGATGGTGTACGCCAATAGCCGGCGGTTACTCCTTGACTTCAACACCCACAACCAACCACGATTCCCGCGGACTGCCGTCAAATTTAACCACATTCCGCATGTTGACGATATAACAACGACGGCCGTGTGGTGGCACATAATCTGGCAACAAATACCCACATCAGTAGGTCCTCTAGATCTTCTTCTTCGCGGACCCGCATCCTTCAACTCCCACCGTTGGAGAACAAGCACCTCAGAAATAGACTATGTCTCCCACCAGTCGTCCTCTTCGCCAATATGTAATAGTCTGCGCTGCCAGGATGTTGGCAGCGCTGCTTCCTTTTCTTGGTGCTATGCTTCTATTGAGTGGTTTGTGTACACGCCTAGCCGGGTGATGCTAGAGTACTATGGAGCGGCACACACGCGTAATGCGGCAGCAGTCACACCAAGCCCGAGGGAGAATACGTCGATATCATATTATCACTAAGCTCACTAAGCTTGTCAAGGGCTGACGAAGGCTCGGTGACCGATGAAAGAAGCTATCTATCAAAAGTTTTTTTCTCGCCAAAGGTAAGCATGTTCTCAGAGTTCATGGGCGTCATCGGATTTCATGTGGGACCATGCTAGTAAGGTTGAATATGAAAATGCGATATATAATACATGCGTGAATGAATGTTCAGATTATAATTATTAGTTACAATACTCAGTAGCTTCCACCCCGCATCCTGGACCCAAGTGGCGGGCGATGCGAGTGTTGATCTGAGGAATACCCGTCATGGCGCCTAGGAGGTGACATCTGCATCTGCGTTGTTGCTGCCATATGGGCATTCATCTCGGCAGACCACACCATGCAGCAGCCGTCTACGCTTCTAAGGACATTCTGCAGTTCCGCATCTGGTCGACGCTGGTTGAGCACGCTCATCTCGCCCCGCAACTTACTTGCAACGGTGGTGAACGCCGATCCGAAGCGATGAAGGTGGGGGAGGCCGTTGGGGTGGTTGAACCAGTATGAAGAACCAGCGCTGTGGACCAAGGCAGCGATTGCGTCGGCATGCTCGACAGAGACGAAATTGGCGACGAGCGCCTCTAAGCAGTCGGTGACGTTCTTGCTGTCGAGGAAGCCCCTTGCATAGAGCTTTCCGATGACGCCTGCGAGTTGAATAGCCGCTTTGGGATATTGCGGTTTAGGCACGAAGTTATACGACACGGCTTCGGGGTTGCTGTTCTGCTCTCGCGGCGTTAGATCATGTACTAGATAACATAAAGTAGCAAGCTTACCGCATTCCAGACGCTGATGAAAGTCCCCAGGATAAACTCCTTGAGATGCCACTCAAAGGACTCCCCAGCTTCCTGGCTCTTCATCATCCTGAACTGCGAGTGGAGCTTCATCAGAAATGCAAGGGCAGCTTCAAGATCCTCGGGCAAAGCCTCTGCAAGGCGCCAGCAAAACTCCTGCGCCAGCTCGGCCATGGGCTCGGGGTCCCAGTCCTCAGCGCCCACGATGATCATCGAGTACACTTCTTTGGGGTCTATCGGTGCCCGCGTAGCCAGTCCGAAAGTCCTCAGCCACTTGCGCATGCGGGGCTTGAGCATGGTTCCGGGTTCTGGGCGAACGAGCCGTCGGGATTTTGGGGGCAGCTGAGGGATGAATGGGACTGCGCAGGGGTTGAGTTCGGTTTCTGGTAGGGGATTGTTTAACGAGGAGAGATCAGGGCTGGATCCTGCATAGTACGTAAGATAGGGATCGTGGGGAGTGGCGTCGTTTGGTTTTTCAGCGGCAAATACGAGCTTAATTTGGTCGTCTTCTAAGGCTAGCGTGCTGCTGGAGGTGGTTGGGGAGGAGGGAGTGGAATACAAAGTTCCGTTGGTGTTCCCGACGCGGACCTGTTGGTATCTGGGCGGATGTGAAGAGGGAGTATGAACGGAAAATAGTATGGCGGCCGATCCGATGCGCTGAGGACATTGTGGAAATCTAAGCGAGAAGGGCGTTTGTTGGTGGATTGGATAACTTGATGACCGGAGTGGTGTGAGGAGGGGACCTTTTATACATCTTGTTGTCGACGCTTTGACTTAACAAAGACCAGAACAAGGCCCTACCAGCGAGGCAACCAATTGTGCCAAGAAATAGAATGGCAACCGCACGGTGTCAAAGCTCCAGATCAACGGTCTTGTAACTTTATTGGCCATACAATAGCCATTTCGAGGTGATCGCTATACATTGCGCTTTGACGTTTCGTAGGGCTCAGTTCCCCAATAGCATGTCCATGGATGAGTACTGAGTACTGAGTATCGAGCCGGGATGTCCAAGCTGGGGGTCAAGCCCATTTGACAGAAATAGAGTACAAAAGGGAAGTCACCAGCCTGAAATGGCGATATCTATTATCTGGATCCTTGCAGTTTCTTGACACCTCCGCTTTGCGCCGTGGCCGTGATATACAACATCGATGCGCAGCATCGCGACAGTCAGGATGCGCAAGGCTGGATAGTGGATGATCCAAGGAAGGCCTGAACGTTCAACGTTGAACCCCAGGTCGGGCGGGAACGAGGAGATTCAAGCCAAATAGAGGTAATCAAGCGACATCGAAGTAGACAGCGACGACGAACCAGTGACGTCGACAGAATCCGCCTATCGACTTCCTGTCTATGTACTTCTCTAGTTTCAGTTGAATTCAAGTCGCCGTGTTTTATCTCGCCTTGTCTTGCTTCAATCTTGTGATCGTGCTAGGACCCCCGCATATGCCGCATAAGGTCCGATCCTGGTGCGGACATTTTGGGGTGTCAAAATCGACCTAGGTCCGATCCAAACTTGCGTACTTTTGGACCAAATTCATGCCCATGTCCGATCCAAATGACGCACCGTCGCCTGAACGTCCGATCCGGGTGCGGACACAGGCGAGATGGTTAATTGTTTTTTGGCCAGATATTTTTTCCCTTTCCATACCACACCGGTCCATATTGCATCTTCCCTTATACTACTTAGTGCTCGAAGTTCAATAAATTAGATAGGAGTGAAATCATCTGCTTTTGGTCGAGGGCCTCTTTAACTAATAAACTTTAAGCGCTGTGATCACATGGTTGACGAAATCGGCCAGATCCGAATCGTGGTAAACCAACAAACTTGAGCTTCGATGTTATCCACAACCTTCACGATAGCCAGCTACTCTTTGTCTGTGCCCTCTGCGCTGCTCACGCCTATGGTTTTTCATTTGATCTGGAGTCCCACGATGGATTCTGGCAGTATCTGTCCAATATACACGCCATGTTTGCCCCACCCCGATCCTCAATGACGATCTAGTCTTAACGCTTAAAGCTTGGGCTATTCCTGAAGGAATAAATTTGGGTGTCATGAAACACGTATGATCTCAATTCGTTCCTACATCTCAGTTAATTTGACTGCTCTACAGGTTTTTTTCCGGACACTAGTGCGGTTGATAAATAGACGACTTGCTGAAATCCCCTCAACTTCGTGTCTATCAATATCGAATCTTCTTGCGAGAGAGAAACCGAAGCATCCCAATGAAAGAGCGCAGTAAGTGCTTCAGCAAAACGTATGAAGTCTTAGTGATGCTCACCTCGTGATAGTACGACCTTGTCGTCCCGTTCTCGAATCCTCAACCACAAAACCGAAGTCGCACAATTATGACATGACCTTGATCAAGCCTGTCGACGACGCCCTGCATCGCTTGGAGTCCATTCCCAGCACTCGCACCCTCGACAACTACGAGATGCCCGAGACGCAGCCCTGCTCGAGCTCCGAAGGCGAGTACGATGATAAATCCTCGTTACGTCCAAGATTTCAGCTCTGGGGCGGTGGCGAGGGCACCTCCTCATCCATCACTATCGACTCGGAATCCGAATGGGATGACCAGCTACCTCAAGACTTTGTGGCTGGAGACTGGATAGGGCGTGGACACGAGTGGAAGGACCCCATGCCGTCGGTCGTTCGTGAGGCGCGCAATCATGCTCGCCAGGTCCCACCTAGTATTCGAGCAGGATTAATACCATCTTCACGCTCATTTTCTGTTGCTAAGCTGCTACATGATTTCTCCCCAAACGAGATGATGACTGAGCTCGCCGTCGCGGAAGATTGTCAGTACACGAAAGAGATACCGAACGTCCTTGGCGATAGCAGCGACGCCTCGACTCATCGATCACATTTTTTCGCCGCCAAACCATTCCTTTCTGCTATACGAAACGCCTTTAATCAATCATGGCTTTCAGGCCATCTTTCCATCAGCCTCCCCGGGAATCCTGCAGCTCGATACCCATTATGGGCGGAGCGGCTTCTGGGTGACTTCACCTATTACACAAACACTCGCCAACGCTGGGAGCAGGCGGTGGCTTGGCTCAGTAACGTTGTTGATGACGCGCCCGGCAGTCTTTTCAAGCATACTCCCGATATTGTCGAAGCTTGTCGTGATCGCCTCGAGCATGTTCCATGGGATGGAATAGTACCGAGCCTTAGTCGCACTGTGCAACTTAGCACGCGGGACCTTTCACTCATGCTGAGCAATGATTGGCTCAATGACGACCTCATCGATTCTGGTGTCAGCTTCATCCTCCGGCGTCTCAAGAGCAACAGCCGCGTCCGAATCACCAATTGCCAGCTGATCTGCACACTCGATGTTGCAAAGCAACGTCAGACCACCTATTCCCCAGCTTCATTTTCTCCCACAGAGAAGATGCTCCGTGACAGGAGTGTCGATGATATTTACGTCCCTCTCAATGTTTCGAGGTGTCATTGGGCACTCCTGAAGATAGATATTGTGAATCGTACTTTCATGTACGGAGACTCTCTCGGTCATGAGAAGCTACCACCAACAGACCAGCTTGATTTACTCCAGTGGTGGCTCGAGTCATTTGGCTATGACGGCGCTTCTTTCAAGCTTGGCCAATCACTTCCTATCCCACTCCAATCCGACAGCTTCTCATGCGGTGTCATAGTCTTGTGTTATTTGGCAACAGTGTTACTCGCCCACGAAGCATGGACAGCGCGGACTGCAGTCATTGCACGAATGGAATGGTTTTCTACATCTTTCCGACACGATCAAGGACAATGAGGACGAGGTGGGCAGCAAATTCACTACCGTTATTTTCACTCCTGACATTAATCCAACAGAGTACTATTGACAATCCTACGAGCGCTTCAGAAACATGCTCTTTGCCTTTACCATGCACCGGCTCTTTGGAAAATACCTCCATGGAAATTGATGGTGTTGATTTCGGTATACGCCCATCCTCGCCACCATCACCTTTGCTAGCAGATGAAATGGCGCCCTCACCATCACCTCATCCGTCACCAGCACAGCCCATCGTCCCCAAGACAGCCAAAAAGCGACCGCGTACAGATGATTCTGATGATGACGTCTCCGACTCCCGTGAGTCCAAAGAGGCCAATCGCCGCCGCCGCCTCGTCAGAAAGGCAGGACCGAAGCGCGGCTCTTCCTGGGCACACCACAAGCAGCTTAATCGGGCCGCCGGTGGTCCTGATTTCGTTCCGAACCACAGCGCATTGCAGGTTTTTCGCGATAAAGTCCTTGACGTCGATCCCAAAGCAATGTTCCAAGATGACGACTTGCGCATGGTCCACTGCTCTGTTTGCATGGAATGGATAAGGATGCGCTGCATGTATGATATTGGGCGATGGTCTAAGCATCGACAGGGAGACAAGTGTCAAAAGAGGCAAAAAGCGATGAAGGGTCTTACCACGAAGTCCATCACCGACTTCTTCGCAAAGAAAACCGCCGTGTCCGCACCCGGCTCTACTTTAAGATCTCCCGCGCTTGTGTTCACTCCGTTGCCTCAGGTCCCATGCCCTGGCCTGACCAAGGACTTGGACCCCCGCATCGACCGATACCTTTGCCGTGTGTCTGCCTTGGGTGGTGGTGCACGTGGACGTGCAGCTATCATCAAAGAATTATGGCCAGGAAGCGAGACTGATCTTTTATGGCGTGATCTCTCCCCGAAGAAGCAGCGGGCAGTCCTTCGTCGCGAGGAGGCAACTTTTAGGTGGAGAATTGTCCGAGGTGCCGTAGCTGCAGTCTATTCCACAGCTTGCGAGAAGCTCGTCGAAGCCATTGACGATGTCTTGGAACCTCAACCGTGCGAGAACTGCTCCGCTCTTCGCCAGCTTCATACGTTCCAAGTCGCGTTGAACCGCCAGATGCCATCAGAAGAGAATATGAAGTATGTGCCGAAAGTGAATCGTTGTCCAGAACTCGGAGTTATCTATCTCAAATACAAAGGTGTACGCCAGCTGGTTGAAGAGGTATGCAGATTCAACTCATTCCTTCGATAAATGCTGAATTTCAGTGTGTTTCTAGGAAGATGGCAATTCTCCGTGGCTCAAGTTTGCGCGCGGGGCTGTTGATGGCACGTACGCAAAGTACGATGTTGCCCTAGGGATGATTGAAGCCTTGGTTTTAAAAACAACGCGTATCACGCAAGGGAAGTCTCTGAAGAACATGAAGTATGCAAGCGGCTTCAATCAATTCTGTAATGTTCTCGCTTCGACATCGAACCGTGCCTACAAAAGCTTCAGGAAGCACTTTGGGGGCCGCGGAATTCGCAGCATGCAGTGCGTAACATTCTTTATTTCTTGTCTTGCATATATTGAGCAATGTTTTAGGCAAATCCGAGCACGACAACCCAAGTTCCGCCCTGGCTTCTCCGTCGAGAACATGAAGGCCATTAGAGCAGTTCTTGAAAAGTATTCCTACACCGGTCCACTGGCATTGTCTTGGGATGACACAGCACTTGAGCCAGCGCTTGCTCTCTACGAAGAATCAAAATCGATTTTTCTCATTCTCGGAACTACCGACCTCGAGCCGATTCGCGTCTCGTCGCTCGACGAAGTTGACAGAGTGTTTGCGGATGCCAAGGTCGATCAAGCCGATAAGGTGATATATCAACCTTACACTATTTTCAAAGCACTAATGCTATTTCAACATAGCTACGTCTATGGCTCCTTACAATTCCGCTGCCACGCATCCCGCCCATTATCGTAGCGGCTGTAGCGCGCGGCTCTAAAGACTCAGCTGAAGCTTTGTCTCAATTGCATTTCAAACTTGACGAGATGTTGCACGACCAGGGCATTCACACAGTATCACAAGCAAGTGACGGGACAGAGACAGAGCGTAAAATCCAGGACATCATTTGCGACTCAGCGCCCGAACATCTAGTTTTCTCAATTCCCAATCCCAACCCTGGCTGCAACATTTACCTCAAAGTCCCGCTCGCACGTGGACGTTACCCTTTTGTTAAAGTCCAAGATAGCAAGCATGCGGCAAAGACATCTCGAAATCAGTTGTTGACAGGGGCGCGAAATATTGTGTTGTCCAACTTCGTCATCTTTTTTGCGCAAGTGCGCGAACTGGCCGCGAATACCCTCGGACCTCTTTTTAGGCGTGACGTCGAGAATGTCGACAAGCAGGATGACCGTGCTGCAGCACGATTGCTGTCGGCTGCAGCGCTTGATTTCAACCTTTCAACATATCCGGAAAATCGTGCACTCTCCGTTTACCTCTTCATCTTTGGCGAGCTCATCGACGCATGGCAGAACAGAAACATTAGTCACTTCCAACGTGCCAAGATGGTTATGCGCGCCCGATTTTTCCTCATGGCGTGGCACACGCACGTTGTCAAACATCCAGATTACAATGTCAATGTCCAGTTCATCTCCCGAGAGTCATACGACATCTTCCTCATCTGCTGCGACAGCCTTCTGTCGCTTATCTCCATCTATCGAAAATACTATTCCCAATACCCTTTATGTCCTTGGCTTCACTCGACGGAGGCTTGCGAACATTTTTTCGGTGTCATGCGTACACAGAAGAAAGACTTCAACTACGCCGATGTTCTCCACATGAATCCGAAGTTACAGATCATCATTATGGGCGATTTTCAAGACTTGACGCATGACGAGCAGACCCAGCAGACCGCCGCTGGTTATCACCACACATATTTCAATGCCGATGACCTGGATCTTCAAGAGCTGATGCGGTATCCCAGCGATGCTGACTTGGCGCGTGCCTCGGACCATGCTTTCAAAGAAGCAAAGCAACTTCTTGCAGCAGTTGGCATCGATGCGGAGCTCATGCTTTCCGAGTACGCTCACCCCGTCCTTTCAGATGCCAAGAAGAAGAAGATGAAACCACCGATGTCTCAAGGCCCACGGACGCTCGCTCAGCTTCTTACCCTCTATGAATCAGTATCATTCAAGACTGGTGCTGACGAGGATGCCTTCGAGACATGCGAGCTCGCCATCGCTGCTGATGACGTCGAGAGGTCTCTATCCATGTAAGTGAGCACTTCTTCAAGTGACAGTCGTGTTACTTTATCTTCCACTTTTGCAGCGAAAATCTCCCGGACACACCCGAAAATTGCTTTGAAGAAGTCCGCCAGAACATTGCTGAAGCCCTCCAGGTTCAACTATCTTCCAAGGTATGCCAAGCTTTCGAGTTTTCTTTCCATCCTTCATTCACATCGCTGGCCAGGTAACGACGACTCCTGTGCATCAGCCACTTATCTTGGTCGAGAACAGTCAACTTTTGCGCGAAAGCTTGGTTGCCGAACGAATCCGCCACCAGACCAAATCAACTGCTAAGGCAGTTCGAGAACACGGACGCGAGTTTCACAACCCACCTCCGCCAGAACGTTCCATCCGTGAAGCCCTTCTCATGCGGCTGGCAAACCTTGTTCCTGAGAATGAGAAGCTCAATGCGACCACTGGTGCCGATCGACGTGTACGTCACACAGGTACTTTTGTTGCTGCAAGCATCAATGGCGGAACACGGGCCAGGAATAAGGCAGCGCTAAGGAATGTACACGCATCAGTGAGTCCTAACCCTGACAATTCCATCGGCATCTTAACTGATCTGGATTGCAATAGGCAATGGTTACTATTCGACAACGTGTACTCCTTGCCCTTCATCGCACGGGTATCCATGATAACATAATGACAGCAAACATAAGTAGCTTCAATCCGTTGTTGCCTGGCCATTTTGTTTTGGTTCGCCATCCCAAGACAACCGAAATTATCTTCGGTGAAGGTCAGTAATCATTGAATCTTTTTCCAGCCATATCCTAATGCGAATTTCACTCGTAGTTATCACCATTTATTCTCAAGCAAACTATAAAAGCGCTCCGCATGAATGGGTACCGAGCATCGATAGTGTGGGCGCGCCATCGTATATCAACATCCGGGTGTATCGCCCGTTCTCTGGCCACATATACTCATCACTATCTTGCGGGGCTCCTCTACACTGTTCAACATTCCTACAAATCCCGGCAACACACATTCTCTTTTCACTTGCGTCTTGTTCCGGCGTTACACGCCAGGATATCTCGACAACCGATGATCACCCCGTTTCGCTGCTTCATCTCTGCAATTTTTCATTCGAAATGATGCAGAAACTCAAAGCTCAGTCCGTCCTTATAGCTCTATTAGTGAAGGATCTCGTTAAGGAGGTCAAGGCCTGGAAGAAAGCGGCGAAGCAGGATGTTCCTCTTGTAGAGCCGGAGGCTGATGAAGACCATGAAGACGAAGATGTCTCTGACGACGATGAGAATCGAGTGTAGCTCACTCCCTCGCTAATACGTATGGACCTCCTTACTATAATATCTATGTCTTGTCTATTACTATTAGTACTATACTAGTCTGCAATGCGGACATATTCTATTATCCCAGATGTCCGATCTGGAATGCGGACATCTCCCCCTCGCGTACGGACCCCGATCCTAAATGCGTACACATCCTGCTCGCCCTGATGTCCGATCCGATGGTGCGTACATATGCCGCCTGTACCAATGTCCGATCTATGTTGCGTACACTGGAAAAAAAAATGACGAGGTCGGATCCTGGTGCGCACACATTTGGCCCAAAATGTTGCGGACACATTGGGCTAAATTTGAGGAGTTCGGATCGGACATTATGCGGCATATGCGGGGGTCCTATCGTGCTCCGTCCTACCCACCCAAGTTGCAGCGCCGCCAAGTTTCTCTCCCGTCAATATGCCCGTAGCTGCAGGCCCCGGTGTAACACTACGCTATTTTTGCGACTGCGCCAGGTACTGCAAGCGCAAGAAACAAGTCTCCAAAGGAACATACTACAATCACCGAAAGTATCGAGAAGGCGTTGTCCCCACCACAGCACAATCATCTCGTACCCCAAGGTCCGTCAATAACATGAGCCCGCATCGGCAACAACCTGCAGATGAATTCGAAGGAGAGCGCATATAGCTGGGCATGATGGAAGGGGTAATGTGTATTCATAAGTTCACCTCGAACTCACAATAATTCAGTTCTATTCTCAGATGACCAACATGAGCGTTCCACATGTTCTCTCTCGTTCCCAGTGTAGATAACGAACGCTCAAACTATGCGCTGTAAATAGTATTCAATGTGTCCTCCTAAAGAGAATATCAGGGTGCGCGCTTGAAGCGATCCAACGCAGAGGGTTTCCGGGGTTCCTCGCCCCCATTTTTGGCAGCTTTCCGCATTCGCTCCTTCTCCTCCCGCTGCTTCTCCAGTTTTTGCCGAATCGCGACCTGCAAAATTGTAATTGATTAGAATCTCTCCGCAGAACGATCGAATGAAAGACATGCCGCTGTGGGATCAATGACGTTCTTGCGTTGCTTCCGCAGGTATCTAGCACGACCATCAGCTATGTATAAAGAACAAAAAACGGATGGAACGTACCTCTTGAGACTCTTCCCCTTTCCACGCTGCTTCCGTCGTTCCCTCTCTTCCCTCGACTCCTTTTTCCCATTCTCGTCCAATCCTTCCTCGTCACTGTGGTCCTCCGTCGTGTCCGCCTTCCCGGATGCCTTCAAACGCTCGAGACGAGGCAGCCGCGCAAAGGGTATCTCTACCGGGGGTTTCCCGTCTATTGTTGTCACGGTCGTGAGTTTTGAGGGCGGGGCGAGTGATCCGATGAGATCAGGATCGAGGGTGATCATATCCGGTTGGATCTATGACAGGACCAGTCAGGAGGGACAAAAGTAGAGTTGTAGGGGAGACAGACCTTGTCCAAGAGAGCCTTGACCTCCTTCTCCCGACGAGCCTTGGTGTTCTCGAAGGGATCGGCCTCTGCGCTGTCAAAGTTGGGCTCACCGGCACCGGGCACGATGATGCTCGATAGACCGCCTGAATGACCAATGGTCAGGATATCTTGGAACGGCGCAAAGCGAACTGATGTGAGTGGTCGGTGTGGAATTGGGTGGGTGAGGTAGAGCGGTGGCGGCGCTTTTGTGTGCATAGGTGTGTGTATCGATGGCCTGGTGTAAACCTATAATATGACCTTTGCGTTAGCGGGATTCGAGAAAAGATGGAGGTTTCACTTGCGTTCACTCCTCCACCACTGGCCACGGCCAACGATCCTCGGGCACTCCAATCCAATTCTACATCACCTCCACTCCGCACGCTCCAGTCCCTCACCGCCCCCTTCCAATTCCGGCAATCCCACACTTTCACTGTCCCGTCTTTTCCTGCAGTGGCCATGTAGCGCCCGCCTTGACTCGGGTCCACGCTGACGCTCACCACTGGACCCAGATGGGCTAGGAGCTGCACAGCGGGGTGCGGGAGATTCGGTGTCCAGAGTGTGACGCACCCGTTCTGGTGTCCTAGGTGGATGACGGCGTTGTGTGCGTTTTGCGCCATTGTTGTGCATGCGCCGAGCTTGGTCCGGTGTTCGATGAGAAGCTGGCCGGTGGAGGTGTCTTGGTATTTGAGGTGGCCGGAGTTGCCCTGAGATGTGGATGTTAGATTGTGAGAATGGAAGAATAGGGTGTACGTACGGTGCTGGCGAGCAACCAGTGGTAGGGGAGGAATTCGAGGCGGGTGGGCTCGATGTGGGATTTGAGGCAATGTAGCTCCACGCCGTCGCGATCATAGATGAAGACGTACTTCTTTTGAGCAACTGCGTAGTGAGATTGGTCATGAAGGAAGCTATGGACGTCGAAGATCAGTTTGAGTTGGTAGGAATTTGACCGAGGAACATACGTGATGTCTCTACATGTCTCTTGTAGTTGAAGTTCCGAGTGTAAATTTCCAGTTAGCCAGTCGAATGTCGCTACATGCCCGGATCGTCCAGCTATAGCGAGATGTCTAGTAGGAGGTCAGGTTACGCCACCAGAAGGTGATACACCGACAGACCTTCCGTTTCTGGTGTATCGTGACCGGTATGGGCCACCGTCTAGCTTCCACTCTTTGCGACCTTTAGCAGCCTCCTGGCCCGCCCCTTCCGCAATCTCATTCTGTCCAACGCGCCATGTGCGCTCCATCTCTCCTTCGACCTCGATCTTCCCCGCCTCATCTGCTAACAACATCTCTGCATCCTCCAAAAGAGCCTTTGCTCGACTGGCCTGTGCGGTGTGCCTGTTCAGCTCAGCGCGCAGCTTTTTGTTAGCAATGTGTGAGTAGGTCGCGGGGGCATCGGGTAATTTGCTGAAAGATTTTGGGACGGCGGTGTGCTTTGCAACGGAGTGCAGGGTTCGGTCGGTCGAGGAGGATTGTTTGCGAGAGAGCTTTCGTTTCTTGCCATGTGGTTGGACTGCGTCCGCTTTGGCGATGAGGGCGTCCATTGAAACTTTAACAAGACCGAATGGATGCAAGGACGACGATTCCAAAAATTGTAATAGATCATGTGACCTTTCCAAGCTTATCGGCCTCATTGGAAAGATGGACCACTGTAAATCACCCGGATCTGTCGATGCACCTACCACTGCCAGTGCATGCGCTTCCAGTGAGCATGCACAAAACCAGGGTGCAGCCCGTCCAGGCTTGTCTAATGTCCATGAGACATCCTTCTGAATGATATCGTTAATTACAGCATGTCACGTGCCACAGCGCGTCAAAAACAGATTCCCAAGGTTTGCTTTTGACGCTGACGATGAACAGTGTGTACTTTCCAGCCCATGTCGTCCTCGTCCTCCGCCGAATCGTCAATGTAATCTCTACCCTCTCCATCTCCAATCAATATCTTCTTCTCAAGCAGGCCAAACTAGACGACGAACGCCCAAGAAACCTTGGAGTTCCTTTCGACGACCTCGCAGGGCACGAATGGCCGCGGCGGACCTCACGAACCACTTGGGACTGGCATAGACTTGTTCGCTCGGATGCCACAGCATCTACCCTACATGGTATCTCTGTCTTTGAATCTCATACCGCTGTAGTTGACGATAACAGACTCAGGGTCACTACCTTGGCACGGCAGGCGCTGGTCATGGCCTGCCCTACTGTCTACGTTTACTCAACAAGACTCGCCAATCCACGCAGAGGACCCACCCCCGCCTCCGAAACCGCAGAAGAGCAGGCGATCAGACACACCGACCAACTTGCCGCCGCCAGAACCACCGCAAGCTCCGGCTCCTCTTGATACGATCCATCAGCTGATCCAGAACCCTGCCCTGCGTGATCCTCTTCGCACTCCCCGATATCCTATAGTCCTCTGTCATGGTATGTGCTTGAAGGTTCACTACAAACGTGTACTGACACTACTCAGGGCTTTATGGGTTTGATTCCCGGGGGCCACTCAAATTCCCCAGTATGAGGATGCACTACTGGTCCAATGTCCTGAATGTATTGCGCGACACTGTTCGAGCAGAGGTAATAGTCACATCCGTCCCTGGGTCAGTCACCCATAGCCCATCGTCACTACCTAACTGACTCGTATTACTGGCAGAACTGGTTCTATCACTTCGCGCGCTGATATGTTGGATCGACAACTTCAGCACAAAGCTCGCGGCCGAGGCGTCAACTTCTTGGCCCATTCCATGGGGGGCCTTGACTGTCGACATCTCATCACACATATAAAACCGGAAGAATACGCTCCGTTGTCGCTGACCACTATCAGTACTCCCCATCGAGGAAGTCCGTTCATGGATTGGTGTACTGTAAGTCGCCGTTTCTTCCTTTCGCGTTCGGGACTCACCTTTCCCAAGGAAAACATCGGGATTGGTAAACTACGTCAACAAGAGCTAGAAATGGCAAAGACTCATGTAGCGGTGCCACCACCATCAAGTGACGATGTATCGGGGGCCAAGCCTGACACGCCTTTCTCCCTGTCTCTCTCATCTCTTCCCTCATCTTTCACGACTCTCCTGCTATCCATAGTAGACTCTCCTGCATACGCCAACCTCACATCCCATTATCTAAACGAGGTCTTCAACCCCAACACGCCCGATGACCCCACCGTCAAGTATTTCAGCGTCGCGGGTCGGATGGCAGGCGTCAGCATTTGGCATCCGTTTTGGTTGCCGAAGATGGTGCTGGATGGGATGGAAGAGAAGCACCGGGGCAAGATGAAAGCGCTTTGGGAGCAGGAAATGGGGTCTGGAACGTCGGCCGGCACGCCGCTGTGGGCACAGGAACGGGAGTGGGGTAACGATGGGTTGGTGACGGTACAGAGCGCGCGATGGGGGGAGTTCTTGGGGATCATGGAGGGTTGTGATCGTAAGTCGTTTACTCTCAGTTCTCATCGAACTCTCTCATCATATGTTATAGATTGGGAGATGAGGGGTGCTCGAGGTATTGAATTTGGCGTGGACCTACCTGCCATTCCTGCCATCGGGTTAGGCGTTAGCACGGCAGGGCATCGGACTATTAATGGCGATGGGTGGGGACTCCCGGATTGGGGGCGTTTCGTTGGGGCGTGGAAGAAGGAGGAGAAGATCCAGCGCGATGCTGAGGCGAAAGCTGCAGAAGCGAGCGGCGACCAGCCCAAGTCAACAAGCCGCGACGAGGAACGAAAGCGGGAGAGTGCCAGAGACGATGCGATCATCAAGTCGACCACCGACAGGCTGTCCGCTGTCTTTGACTGGCTGACGGACCAGGTACCGTCACCCTCGATCATTGGTGGGAAGAGCAAAGTTATGGCGCAGGTGAAGGCGCAGGTGGCTGTGAGTGTTGCGGAGACGCATGGTGAGGATGGCGTCCGTTCTGAGATGCAGAAACATATGGATCAGGAGGGGAAGAGTCGGATGAAGAATGAGTTGGCGTCCAAGAAGGACTTGGAAACGTTTTATGTGGCGTTATCGAGGAAGCTGTACGATGAGGGCTTGTGAGCTCCCTTGTATCCACTGTCCGGAGGCATGGCATTCTGTATTGTCCGTGTGCTCGTATTGTCCTACGGATCTTACTCCTCCCAGCAGGCCTAGCTATGCTGCGTAGTCCACCACGAGCTATGTGTATGTCGATAGGAGCATCGTCGACTTGTGTTTGTTGTACTTCCACCTGTATCAATAGCGGTATCTGATCAAGAGGTGTCAGTGACAGTGTCGATCAGGATTATCAATTTCTCCCCACAGCCGTGCCACATGGCTCATGAATGTCTTAGACTTCGCATCTTCCATGTAATAGAAACCTGCCCCGACTCCGAACCAAAATATCCACGGTCCATGCGGTGCCTGCCCCATGATTACCTACCCGCTGAGCTAGTATATCTTCTCTCCTGGAGTGCAGCTCTATATAAAAACAGCGCAAGCATCGGAGTCACTCTTCGCCACGATGCTGCCCATCCTTCTCATCTGCATTGCTATTGCCCCGTGTAGCGTACTCGGCCTCTGGCCCATCCCCAGGAATCTTCATACAGGGACAACGCTCGTGAAGCTCGGCTCGAACTTCGATATCAACGTCAAGATCGACAACCCGCCCCAGGATCTGCTTGATGCAGTCAAGCAAGCGAAATCGTACCTCCGTACGGACAAACTCCAACGGCTTGCTGTCGGACGTGGTGCGAACGATACCGCAGCGTTAGGAAAAGCACACACTCTGCCCAGCCTCTCCATCTCCTTGTTGAATTCCGCCACGCCTCGCTCGATTGCAGTCGAAGCTGTCCTGCCTATTGGGACACGCAGTGAAGGGTACTCTCTCACCGTCCCGAGTGATGGGACGGGGGCTGCTTTGACGGCGAATTCTACGCTTGGGCTGTTCAGGGGCCTTACGACGTTTGGACAACTTTGGTATGACGTTGGGGGTGTCACGTATACGTATCAGGCTCCGGTTAAGATTGTTAACGATGCTCCTGCCTACGTGAGTTACTAGATGAGAGTTTCTATCCTGCGACTGATCCTCTCTATGCTGGCAGCCGTACCGAGGGTTCATGCTTGATACCGCAAGGAACTTGTGAGGCTGTTTTTCGTTGGCATATTTGGAGCTGGTATAACGTGTTTTAGCTTCCCAGTTGCTGATATAAAACGGACTCTCAATGCCATGAGCTGGGTGAAGGCGAGTTTGCGATCCCAATCCAGTTGTCTGAACGCTCTACGAACACAGTCTATTTGCAGATCAACACGTTCCATTGGCATGTTACCGACTCCCAAAGCTTCCCTCTTGTTATTCCTGCGTTCCCGGAGTTGGCTGCGAAGGGCGCATACTCTTCCAGCGAGATCTACAGCACAGCTGATGTTAAAGACATCGTGTCGTATGCTGGAGCGGTACGTACATCTTTTTTTACCTTTCGATCTACTGTCATGATACACCTGCTTACTTGCATCTAGCGGGGGATTGATGTCTTGGTGGTAAGCAGAAGTGTACTTAGTTCCCGGGTAGACTTTTTATTGAGTTGTCTGCGGCAGGAAATCGACACTCCGGGGCATACTGCAGTCATCGCCGCCTCTCATCCAGAACATATCGCCTGCAACCAAGCTTCCCCATGGACCGACTTTGCGAATGAGCCACCTGCCGGCCAATTGCGTCTGGCTTCGGCCGCAACTACGAATTTCACTGCTCAGATGATCTCCTCCATCGCTAAAACCTTGCCCTCGACGCTCTTCAGCACCGGCGGTGATGAGCTGAACATGAATTGTTATGCGAAGGATTCCCAGACACAGGCGGATCTTTCTAGCAGCGGACGCACTTTTGAACAAGCCTTGAACACTTTTACTCAGGCCTCGCACAAAGCTCTGATTGACTTGGGAAAAACGCCAGTCATTTGGGAAGGTCGAGAAATACGTTTTTTTTGTGCCGCGTATCTTGGCTGAAGGACATTTCTATCAGAAATGGTTCTTGAGCATAACTTGACGCTGTCGAAGAATACAATCGTGATGTACGTGTCGTTGAACGCTTTTGGACGCTGTTCGCTGAATATGAATAATTTGTAGGGTTTGGATATCCTCGATGCACGCTGCTGCAGTGACTGCGAAGAATTTTAGGATTGTTCATGCACCGTCGGATTACTTCTATCTCGTAAGTGGATACCTCGCGATTTCTAAGTTATTTCTGACGACTTTTCCTATAGGATTGTGGCGCCGGTGAATGGCTCGGGAATGATCCTTCTGGGTTAGCTGACTCCATCTCTTTGGCGCTTACCGGTCTGATCGAGTTTATGTCGTTACAGCAACAGTTGGTGCGACCCGTTCAAAACATGGCAGAAGGTATTTGGCGCTGCTGCGCTTGATCGCGTCATGTATTAACGTCGTAGACAGTCATACACTTTTGATCCTATGGCGAATCTCACCGCGGCAGAAAAGCCACTGGTGCTTGGAGGTGGTTCCTCGCGCCGCTATATTAACTAGCCATACTCAATTTGCGTTTATCAGGTCAACAGCTCCTCTGGACAGAACAGTCATCCCCAGAAAATCTAGACTCTATTGTCTGGCCTCGAGCTGCTAGCTCTGCAGAGGCGAGTGTCTGTCGGGGATCGTATGGCGCGTGTCTCTTACTCATCAACCCTTTTCTATTTCTCAGGTTTTCTGGACTGGCGCTAAGCTTCCTGACGGGACCCCGCGAAACGTTGATGCTGCCCTGCCGCGGTTGCATGATCTGCGTTATCGGATGGTACGAAGAGGCGTTCGCGCGATTGCGCTTCAACCCCACTATTGTGCCCTCCGCCCGGGTGTTTGTGATCTTCACTCTTAGTGACATTCAGGAATAAGATGAAGTTGTTGATCTTGACCAGAATAAATTTTCAGCAGATGAACATGTCTCCTGTAGTCGTGGTTATGGTGGTGGTATATAATGATACAGAATCGGGGTATGCTTAGTTCTAGGTTATAGGTGGTCGAAAATGGCTGATAGGATATCCAACGTCCTTGACAATGAGTAATTGGCCATGCCGCAGCATGAGACCTCTGATGTGTTAGACGAACGAATAGTGCAACTCGTCCATGGAACACCACACAGGCTGCCCGAGGTCCTTCCGAAATAGCACTTAGGCCGCGAGCTGGGGATATTCGCATGCTAGACGAGTGCGGATCCACGCAGCAAATGCTGCAAACAAATGAGTATCTCCATGCTCCTCGCAAAAGGACAATAACGCTTGATAGCGTTTCTCCGCCGTCGTCCGCGTCGCATGCAGCATCTTCGCCAGATCAACTGGACAAAGATAAGGAGGCTGCCTGGCATCCTCTGCGAGGCAGGAACTGCCCTGCATGGAGCAGGCATAGTATACGCAGTGGTCCATGCCAAAGCAGTGACCCAGTTCATGGCCTGCGGTGCGGCAGACACGACTGAGCCATAGACCGGATAGCGCTGCCAGGGAAGGAGATGACTCAAGTGGAGGTAAACCTGTGTGTGCCAACAGGGCGGCTTGCATCGGGGATGTGAGTTCGTCTGGAGGATATGTACTTAGTCGTAATGAGGTCGGCGCCTGAGATTTGGGGTGATCCGTTGCCTGTTCTTGTGTTTTCGTTCTCTTCTTGGGCCGCGGGGACGAGCGTTCTGCTGATGCACAGCATCGTTGCATGTATGATTCGCAGTGTGAAGCTGGCCAAGCATGTTGGCGCTCTACATTATGCTTGCGGTCTAAGATCGGATGGTATCTGGCAGTAGAAATGACGGCGACGCGGCTGCCGCCATATGCGCGTCCGCAAACGAATAAATCGTCATCGTCCTCGAACAGATCATGGTCAACGAGTAAAAGCAGCGCGTATGCGTCTTGCGGGAGCAGACTGATAGCTGCATCCAGGAGATCATCTAGATTGAGTTGTGCGGTGAAAACACCATCAATCGAGGGCCGGGTACGGATGCGCACGCACTCCGTTGGGGTATTGAGTCCAATGTAGGGAGGTATCGTTGTCTTTGATCTTGACTTGGAACGCTTTGGTGGAGCGGCGTCCCAACTCGCGAAAGACAGCTTTGGAGGCGGCAATAGCTTAACGGGTAAGGCATGATAAAAGGCCTTTAGATAGTCTATGACATCGGCTATACGTGGTGCTGTCACGCTGCTCGCAGTTCCCAGTATCTGGGGCCGGCTCCATGCCCGAACGAATTCGACGTCAGAGGCAATTTCTGGAGGTGCGGCAACGTAGATTATATTCTTCTTGGGCGTCACTTCGTTGCGTTCCTTTTCACGCAGCCACGAGCGTAGACTCTGGGGTGGATAACTTGGATCCAGCGACAGATCATCGCCAGGCAGGACTAGGGGGGCAGGAAAGGTGGAATTGAGTGTGTCCTCATCATTCGACGCGTCTTTCCTGTTCCTGGTGGTGATGGAGATGGTCGCTGCCGCGCGTTGCTGAGCTGTGGCTCTGCAATAGCGCACTGTATCTGCGTGGGCGGATGGCGCGAAGCTGAGCTGGGGGTGTTCGCAGGACATTAACGCCTGAGGACAACCAGCCAGGGCAACTTGCTCAGAGTCAGTCACAGCCACAACTTCAAGCCGCGACGCTGAGCGATCACATGTCTGATTACATCAGCCGGACAAGACCGAATGACGGGTGCGCCGTGAAATCCCGAAGTAGTACGTTACGAAAAACTTACCCTCACCGTGGACGACGACGACGATGGTGTCTCGAACGGTCCTCAGCCGCGTCCTTAGGTCTGCTACTCGCAGTCCCGTAAGTAATCCCAGTTGTTTTGCAGGATAAAATGTTGAATCATTGTCACAGCGTTCACTACGGACTTTCGCGACTGCAACCCACCTTCCAGGACCTTTCACAGAGGTTTCAACACTCTCGAATGGTCTCACCGTAGCCACCGAGGCACAACCACATGCGCAGACGGCGACAGTGGGTGTGTGGATTGATGCCGGGTCGCGAGCAGAGACCGACAAAACGAACGGAACGGCCCACTTTCTGGAGCACATGGCCTTCAAGGGAACCAACCGTCGGTCGCAACACTCCCTTGAGCTGGAGGTTGAGAACCTCGGCTCTCACCTAAACGCCTATACTTCTCGCGAACAGACCGTGTACTACGCTAAGAGCTTCCGCAAAGATGTCCCAGTCGCCGTCGACATCATCTCCGATATCCTCCAGAACTCCAAGCTTGAGAACTCGGCCATTGAACGCGAGCGAGATGTGATTCTGCGTGAGCAGCAGGAGGTTGATAAACAGCTCGAGGAAGTCGTGTTTGATCACCTCCACGCTGTTGCTTTCCAAGGTATGCCTGCCTCGTCCTCGTCTTCGTTTCTGGATTCCATTGACCTGTTTTACAGGTCAACCTCTTGGCCGCACCATTCTTGGCCCGAAAGCGAACATTCTGTCCATCCAGCGTGACGATCTGGCCTCGTACATCAAGACCAACTACACCGCTGACCGCATGGTCCTTGTCGGTACTGGTGGCGTTGAGCACGCAGAGCTCGTTAAGCTTGCTGAGAAACACTTCTCTTCACTTCCCGTTTCTCCTAATCCTATCCCTCTTGGTCGCCTCTCGCACCCCAAGACCAACTTCATCGGTTCCGAGGTCCGCATCCGCGACGACGAGATCCCCACCGCCAACATCGCCATAGCCGTTGAGGGTGTCGGCTGGAGTTCGCCCGACTACTTCCCCATGATGGTCATGCAGAGCATCTTCGGCAACTGGGACCGTGCCCTCGGCGCCTCACCTCTTCTGTCCTCCCGTCTTTCACATATCATCTCCTCCAATAACCTCGCCAATTCATTCATGTCCTTCTCCACGTCGTACTCCGATACTGGCCTCTGGGGTATCTACCTGGTATCCGAGAATCTGATGAACCTCGACGATCTCATGCACTTTACGCTAAAAGAATGGACACGCATGAGCGTGGCACCCACAGAAGTGGAGGTTGAGCGGGCCAAGAGCCAGCTGAAGGCAGGATTGCTCCTCAGCCTTGATGGTACAACAGCCGTTGCGGAAGACATCGGCAGGCAGCTTGTGACAAGCGGTCGGCGCTTCACCCCTCAACAGATTGAGAGCGCTGTTGACGCCGTTACCGTCGAGGAGATCAAGCGTGTCGCGCAGAAGTACCTGTGGGACAAGGATGTGCGCTATTCTTCTATCTAGGCGCTAACTATGACTAACATATTCTGTCATAGTTCGCTCTCGCCGCTCTTGGCAGCATTGATGGACTGCTCGACTACAACCGTATTCGGTCGGATATGTCTTCGATGATGTACTAGATGGTACGTTAGTACTTGTTCTGCGAAGGTAATGATGTCTGATGCTAAACGTTACCAAGATGTTACAGCAGGCTTGCATGTGCGGTAGAATTATCAAAATACATCCATTTATTCATACCATCTGTGTCTTCTCGACCCATAGAATTAATACACACAATCCTCACTTGGAGTTTGTGATACTTGCGAGAAAAAGAGGACACCTACTTCAACCAAGCTTGGACACATCCATCGATAGTGATCACTTCACAGATGTCAGCATGACTACTGTTATGAGGACTACCACCTATATCGTAAAGCTGCTTCCCGCCCTCACCTCTCCTCAATACGCGAAACCCAATCTTCAGGGAACCATGGCTAGTGTACACGCCTTGGTGAACTCCCGGTACTCAGTAGCCTGTAAACTTCGTAGCATATGATTTGCCGTGCGAGATATGGGACTTTGGAGCTCCTGGGGATCGGGAATTATTTCAGCTCAATCCCTCTTGGAGCTCCTCAACTTGATTGGATTTATGCAATTCTCACACGACCCTCGCCGACATATTGCCTATTTCATGGTGTAGGATCCTCATAAAAGTACATGGGCTTTCGATTAAGTCACTTCCGAGTGACCTTGAAAACTTAACTACAACAGAACCAAGGCTGGAGCGGACCGATGGTGCGTCTCGTAGTCAGTGCTAGTAGCAGCTGTGACCAATGTCGCCGGGTACTTAAAGTTGTCAAGTCTCGAGGCTGCAATTGGGCTCGACAATGTCGGGTAACTAAGCAGCTGGCACCTCCATGAGAGTATATCACCCAACCCTCACGCGCACGCCCCAACGTCATCCCTCTCCAATGCCAAACCTCTTCAACTTTTCGAAATACTTCTGCACGCGACTCGCCACCTGCCTCGGCGTCCTTCTTCCATTCATCGCCCTCGAGATCTTCTGCCACCTGAGTTCACATGATACACAAGAGAAGTCAGCGCGCCATACATCATGCACGAAACCGACATAGAACAAAAGCGAAGGAAGGAAGGGGAGAAAGGAAGAACGGAAGAAGGGAGGAACAGGAGAAACGGGGACACGAGACGAGTGGGAAGGAGGCGAGTGGGAAGGAGGCGAATGGGAAGGAGGCGAAAACGAGAATAAATGGAAGAAGGGAGAAGGGTGAGCCAGAAGAGAAGGGCAAGTACGGGAAGAAAAGCAAGGAAGACATACCGATTTTTCTCTCCCTCCGGGATCTGCTCCAACAGCTGTTCGAGCATGTTCTGCTCCGACTCCGACCAGGCTTGTTTGTAGGTCTCGGGCTTGGGTTTGTCAGAGCCGCGTCCGGATTTGGTGTTAGGCGCAGGGACAGAAGCAGACTCATCGTCGGCGGGTGTAGGGTCCTTCACTTTTCGTTTCGAAGAGGCAGCAGACGCCGTTTTGATTTTTGATATCGCCTTCGCTTTGCTTCCATTCTGAGACTGGAGTTTATGAGATGGTAAGCGGCTGCGCGGCATTGTGGGTGAGGTAGGCTGTTGCTGTGCAATTGACGTCGACGAGGCCGGGGTAAACGCCGGCGTGTCCACGTCCATAGCATCCCCCTCCTGCCGACCAGCATCAAGCGTGACATCGACCTCAACACTCTCATCCTCCACATCATGTCTAATAAACACTCCAGCCAGTCCCCTCCCATATGTCGATGGCAGCCCCAACCCACCATACGATTTGATCTTCCTCTTCTTCAGCTCCCGTAGCTTCTCCCTTTCCCTCTCTCTGCGTGCCTCTTCCGGATCGAGTTTCTGCTGGGGCTCTTCATCGGGCTCGGGCTCGGAGACGCATTCGAAGAGGGAGAGGACGGGGTCGACGATGGTGAGCCGGGCGTCTTTGACGAGCTTTTGGAGGTCGGAGAGGTCGGAGCGTTGGTACGGGCAGGGTTTGTTGCGTTGCTCGTGTTTTTGGCGCACGTCGAAGGTGATGGTTTGCAAGGCCTTGGGGTCTGAGATACCCACTGTCAGATACAGTCGTTCTGGAAGCTAAGGAGGAGGAGACGTACCGTGAGCGTCGTAGACTGCCCAATCAATGTTGGAAGGTAAAGCGAGCTGCGCATCGCATGGATTGGCTAGCTGCGACGTGGTTTCCCTTATCTGGGAGCCTGGTCAGTATGTGCATGCAAATTAATTTTTGGGCCAGGACTGACCTCCTCGGTGAGGTTCGAGATGATATGTGCGGGTCGAGCGGTGACATCGCCTCTCAGCCGATGCAGCCGTACTATGTCGGATTGTGTACGGGCCAATAACGCTCTTTGTGAGTGGATAAACGCCTCGAGCGCCTCAAGTCTATGAACGATGATGATCAGCCGGGAAAAGACGTTTTAAAGGGTAGGGACGAACGTCTGGGCGCGTTTTTGTTCCATGGAGATCGGGGGGCAGTCATTGAACGGATGTCAGGCTTAGTTGCAACGCGGCTTATAAGAGTTCAGGTCTGCCCAATTGACCTGAAATTTGGTCGACTGTACATGGGTAAGCCACAAATCTTCATGTTCCCACGCATATCTTGCCTCCCACCACCACGCGTAAGGAGGCCTTCCCAGACTGCTTACAACTGCTTGATTGGCTCTTACCCCCGCGTATGAGAGATCGTCTCCTCCTCTGAAGATTGCACCTTACACATGGGCGATATCACTATCACTATCACTAGGTCTTGCAACAACATGGCTCCTGCTCAATATGCTCAAGCGATCGATCGATGTCGGAAAGGGGGATTTTGGCATCCATTCCATAATGATAAAAACTATATAACAATAACCATTACCCCGACAAAACGTAACAAGAAGTAGGCAGATGTCGTGGCGAACGTGAAGCATGAACAATATAACAGGGAACGGGGGGGTGGGTATTGAACTAAGAGGGCAAGGGGCAAAGTAAGTGGGTAAATGCGGATGTCAATGCAAGAAGAGCATAGAGGCGTATGTGTTGGGAGTACAATGTGTCGCGGCCATGGGATGTCAGTGTCAAGGTATACGTACGTGTGTGGAAAGAGCGGACGGGAAGCGTGTGGGATCCCAGTGAATGTGGTTGAGGGGGTAGGAGGGATCGCAGGTCAGCAGTCATAAATAATGGATGACGTTGTGAGTGAGGCCTAGTGGTTGTACTGTCTGCGCTTATGCATCGCGCTTGTTCCGGCTACGGACGTTGCCCGGGCGTCCAAGACACGACGAGCAACTGTGTGCGTTGGCGTGACGTGCCTGATGGTACTCCCATTTGCGCCCGTGCTGACCGCGGTGGTCGCTGTGTTCGTCGCAACCTCGTTGGCGGAGCCGCCGAATACAGTGGGCTGTTGGTGGCCGGGCTTGTTGTGCGAGACGTACCAACCGATGCCAATGGCACCACCAATGCACTGCAGGAGACAAATTGAGATAGGTAAAGCAGGTGGGATGACCAAGGCGTACAATAAGGAGGATGAGACCAACAATCCAGACCCAGCGAGACAGTCGTGTCGAGCCGCTTTGGGTCTTGCTTAACCAAAGACTGCAAATGATGATTGGTAAGAGTAAATCATTTTGAGCCAGAGGACGAACCTCGTCTTCTGTGTAGTCGGCTTTTGGTTCTCTTCCTTCGCGACCATGCTGAAGCGTCTCCAGAAATCGTCTCCCTTCTCTCCTCGGGTAGGCAGTAGTGTTTCCTCGAAATTACCGCGCATGATAGGCTTTGACGGGTCGCGTGGGATGGCGCCATCAGAGAATTTGATGCCAGGCTTCGCGGGACGCGCAAAGACAGGGGTAATGGGAGTGATGGGCGCCTGGAGGGGGTGCGGCTCAGAGGATACCATGGAAGGCGTCGGAGAAGTGGTAACATGGTAAGGCGGGCGTGGGTGATTGGAGGACGGGTGAGGGTGATTGGAGGGCGGGTGAGGGTCAGCAAAGGGGTTCTTCAGGCGAGGCTCAGAATTTTGTAGGTGTGATGCTGGTGGGCGACCCTGAGGGGTGGCAACGGCTTCGGGATGGGCGAGTGTGTTGAGGGCAGCGATGGGCGCCGCATAGCCAGGCTGCGGGGCTGCGATGTACTTGGGAGAAGGAGGAGGAGAGGCGGCCTTGCCGTGGCGACTGGGATTTGCGGTCGCTGCTGCCAGTGCGGCGTGTTTGGATGGAGATGCTCCAGGGTTTGACGGCGATTGCTGGGGCTTGTGACGGGCATATGAGTCGTCGTCGTCTTCGTCATCGTCATCATCCATGTTCAGTAGGCCTAAGCCCAAGGCTCCGATACCAGACTGACGACTGGCTGCTTTATCGTCGGCGGTGAGATAACTGTTGTATCTGTAGGTTATATGTCAGGGGTGAGAAGACGCGTTATATGAGCGCTCGAAAGAACCGCGACTTACACATCATAAGCAGAAGACCTGTCATTTGGATTCGGAGGGGGCTGCTGCCGTATCCTGCGTGTGGGTGCTGGCGCCGATTCATAATAGGAATCGGGTAGGTCAGTCGCGTACGGAGGCTTGCCAGCAAGAGGGGGGGCCATCGCAGAGAAGAAGCGCCGACAAAAGAGAGTGGGTAAAAAGAAGGTGGGTGGTAAAAAACGGAGGAGAGGAGGAGGAGGGGAGACGGGGAGGAGAAGAGCACGACGGATGGAAGAGGACAAGCAGAACAAGATTTAACTGTCACACGTGTCACCCACTCCCATCAGAATCGCTAAATCGTTCACCACCACTTCTACTTGTACTCCCATCCCTTCAACGTCTTCCCTGCCCAGTCCGCCTCGTCTCAGAACCAATCCTGTATCATGTATTCCTCATTCCTCAACAACCTAGACCACCCACAGCCCGACTCACAATCCCTCTTCGCCTCGGAGTCGGAGCACATGCAGCGGTGCCATCAGGTGTCGCATCACAACCTGGCTTCTTCGGATTCGCCAATCTGTTCTCCGAAAATATACTGACATGGCAATTCAGTTGGCACGCGTCCGTCTATCAGATCCGCTCCACTCCTTGACTCTTTGCCAGAGTTGGTCGCTGCGTCGCCCATCAAAACATGAGCGTTTTTCGGGTCCACAAATTAGACCCTCAGGGTAGGGCTTTGGAAGGTGTTGTCCCTTGTCCTACTTGTGTCACTGTAGTCTGTATGTCCTCACAACGCGTCGGAATGAAAATGGCAGGATCCTTGAAGCTTGATCAGCGTCACTTGTTCTGATCGTCGACTTTTTCTCTTTCGACTGCGAAACAGAATGTCAAATTGTTACATCATGCCAAGGGAGGCCAAGGGTCACTTGTCGAACCGTGTTGCGGGGTTGTGGGCCTTTGCCATTCGTGTGGCGCTTATCAGGAATTCAAAAAGACTTCTGACCTGAGTCAAGTTCCCGGGTGTCTTTCACCTCTTTGGTAAGCCATCACCACTTACTTAGGCCTACGGCGATTGTTTTAGCTACCTAACTCATTGTTGCGTAAACTTGTGTGAGCCCTGGAAGCAGTACTGTAAGCTACTGCAAGTACGAGCGACGTTTATTGTTTCTCAGATCCTTGGTACTTTTTGTTTTGAGGACAAGCGTGACAATCGCGTTACTACACGTGATGTCACGTTATTAAAATGGGTTGGACGCGTTTCGGCTACACACCAACCACTACTACCATGGCCAAACGCCCCACAGACTCAGATAGTGATGACGGCGAATCGATTTACGCCAACTCTCCGAAACGAGCGAGAACCGAAGTCAGCGATGATGACGACGAAGATTTTGACACTCCTAATCTGGCGAACGGCCGTAGCACAAAGGGCAAGGGCAAGGCTAAGGCGCGTAAAAACGGAGAAGATGAAGATGAAGATGCAAAAGATGCAGAAGCTGAGGAACAGAGGTTCGAAGACGAGCACCGGGAGAAAATCCTCGCGGACCTGGCGTCCAAGCGGAAGGTCCACGGTGTATGTCTGACTGCTGCCACTGCACTGTTTTGACTCAACTGACATTTTCTTCCGCGAAGGGGATTGCTGAGCATGGGATCATAGAACGTATCGAGATGGTCAACTTCATGTGCCATGCATTCCTCAAATTCGAATTCGGTCCTCAGATTAATTTTATCATCGGTGTGTACTTCTAGCATTGATTGCTATTATATATTTTTACATCTCTTCAGGTCACAATGGGAGTATGTATCCTTTCATGAATCGTTAAGAACACTCGCCTTTAATTGGGATATACGCAGGTGGCAAAAGTGCTGTGTTATCTGCCATTACGGTCGCGTTGGGCGGGAAAAGCACCTCCACTGGCCGCGGAAGTGGCCTGAAATCATTCATCAAGGAGGGCTTCAAGTGCGTGTATCGTCCTTAATGTCGGAAATGCTGGTGTGACGTTATATGTGCAGCGCCTCGGAGGTAACTATCGTCATAAAGAATCAAGGAGAGGAAGCCTACAAGCCTAAAGAATACGGAAAATCGATCAGTATCACCCGTCGTTTCACAAGGGAAGGGTCCTCTACTTGGAAGATCAAAGGCGAATTGTCGGGCAACACTATCAGCACGAAGAAGGAAGAGCTTTCTGCCATTTGCGACCATATGAACATTCAAGTCGATAATCCGATGAACGTATTGACACAGGGTACGTCGGTGTTAAGCTGCATCCAGATACGAGCTCATCGTGCTCTAACTCTAGACGCTGCTAGGCAATTTTTGAGCGCGTCTCGTTCCGAAGAAAAATACAAGGTCCATTAACATGGTTTCTACCTATTTGTAAAATCACTAACCTCTTCGCTCTAGTTCTTCCTGCGTGGCACCCAGCTCTCCCAACTTTCGGATGAGTACGACAGATGCCTCGTGAACATCAAGCAGACTCGCAACGTCCTTGCGCAGAAGAAAGAAGCCTTGCCTGACCTGAAGGCTGCTTTTAAAGACGCGACCGTTCGATTCGAAGAAGCGGCCAAGGCCCGTGAACAGAAGCAGAAGGCGGACGAGCTGAAGAAGGAACTTGCATGGGCCCATGTCGGGGGAAAGGAGGATGAGATGAAGGCGAAGATCCAGGAGGTCACAAAGCTCGAGTCTCGCCTTCCAAAGATCCAGAAGGGTGTCGACGAGGCTACGGTGCGCTGATGACGTCCATTCGTCGATCAGTCTTTTACTTATCCATCCATCCAGGCAAACTTCGAAGCTGCAACGGAGGAGGTCACCAAGCACGAAGCGGCGGTAACAGAATTTGGAGATTTGGAGGAGCTCACACAGGAGAAGGATCGTCTTCAAGGTCTCATTCGAAATAATAAGAAAGTGATTGGCGAGTTTTCTGTAAGTGGTCCCTTTTCGACATTGTTGTGGAGCCGCTGCTTGAACTTGGCTCTCTTGCCAGGCCGATATGAAGAAGATAGATCAGGGTGTCGGTGCGATCACGAGACAGATCGAGGAGCTGGACACGAAGATAAACGAAGAGACGCGTCGTATGGAGGCCAATACCCAAGCCAAGCATGACGAAACGCAACGCAAACTCGACGCAGCTCGTAACGCCGTCGATGAAGCCCAGTCTACTATCGAGGCTCTCTCGTTGCAGATACGTGAGGGCCAAGACAAGAACGATGCTGTGAAAAAAGAAGGGGAAGCCGCTGATCATGCGCTTAACAAGATTAGGGGCAATATCCAGAGTTGCCAGGGCATGATTCAACGAGCCATAGATGCCCAGAAGAACAGTCTCATCCCATACGGAAATAATATGAAGACAGTGTTGGATAGGATCAAGACTATGTCGTGGACAGGCGACCCTCCCCTCGGGCCGTTAGGTCTACATGTCAAGGCGAGGGATCCAAAGACCTGGGGGGAACTGTTACGGCTGCAGCTGAAAGGATTGCTGACTGCGTTTGCAGTGACAAACGGAAATGATAGAGCAAAGTTAAAGAAGTTGCTGGACGAGACGGGCAAGTATGTTACCTATCCTCTGTCTATGACCATCCCTTGCTGACCGGCATTCCTCAGTCCTAGAACCCAGATAATCATCTCTGAGAAGGATCTGTTCGATTACTCGAACGGAGAACCCCCTCAACATTATCTCACCGTTCTCCGGGCCCTCGAAGTACCTCGTTTTCTGTTCCTCGTGCCTTAGTATCCACAAATGACCTAGACTCCCAGGTTTCGGACCCATTTGCTCTCCGTATTCTAATCAACGTAGCTCGAATCGAGCGTCAGGGTCTTGCTCTTACGCGTAGGGAGGGAGAGGTGGCATTGAGAGGACTTGGTGGGGGAGGGACAGCGTGGACTGCAGACGGATTTTCCGTGAAGGTATTTCCGTGAGTTATGTGCATCTTATTTGGCGAAGACCCAGAGAATCTAATTGTCTGCAGGGAAGGTGGTTCTTCCATGACACCGCTTGGCGAGTGGAATAAGCCGAGAAGCGATGCAACGAGCCTTTTGCTGACGGGAAGAGACGCCGTCTCCGAGATTAAGTGAGTTTGAGTTGGTCCATGATGCATTTCGATCTAATTTACTCATCGCCTTTGAAAGGCATCACGAAGCGCAGATCAAGACATTTGAAGCGGAACATAGAATTGCCGTACAGAATGTCGAGAAGCTCAGGGCAGAATTTGCTGCTGGGCGACGCAATCTTGACGCATTGAAGGTACCACATATATCCGTCCCAGTTTTATTGGATACCCCTAACATCAAATAGGCACAAAGTGCAGCTGCGAATGATAAATGTCGACGAGCGAAGACAGCTCTGGCTAATGTGCAGCAAGAAGCGAACGATGACATGCCTACCAACATCACGAGTTTCCAGTCAGCCAAAGAGGCAGGGTACCTCACTGTCCTTTCTGACTGTCTTCTGATTAATATCATAGGAAGCCGAGGCCGAAAAGGCCAGTGTCATCGAGCAATTCGAGGACGTCGCAAGGCAAAAGCAAGTCTATGATGACAAGAACAAGCTGTTGATGCCGGACTTGGAAAAGATCAAAGAACGCATCGCTGAATTTACGCAGCAAAGAGCTGCCATTGTCGTGAGTATCTCCGTGTATGTTGCTATAGCAGGATGGTGACGCTGACGTCGTTCCAGTCGAAAGTCGAGGATGCAGTAGAAGAACGAATGCAGGCCCAGAAAGCCAGAGATTTCTACACAGAGAAGTTGAATGACGAGAAAGCCAAGATAAAGCAAGTCCAAGCTATCGCCGACGTTTTACAGGAGGAATTCACGGTTAGTCTTCCCGGCGGCTCTGTTTATCTCTCGGCTGACGCCGTTTCCTGTCAAGAACTGGACGGTCAAAGCGCTCGAGTATTGTGAACGAGTACCTAACCCACGTAGCGCCGACGTCGTAAAACGAAATCTTGAATCCGTACAACAGGCGCTACAGGAGCGCGAAAGGAGGCGAGTGCTTGTCGGCTAGCTTTGTCTGCCTATACTGACTTTGGAATGTTGCCTAGACACGGCGCTACCGTGGAGGAGATGACGGTTGAGGTCAACAAGGCCAAAGCGAAGCTAGAGACTGCAGAGCGGGATCTGAGGCAGATGAACCACCTGAACAAGGTTAGTTTAGGTATCATGTCGTCTGTGCAGCGGGCTCTAATATGGCGTGCTCGCCGCAGACTCTAAGGTCGTCCCTCATTGTTCGACTGCAGAAGTGGCAGGAGTTCCGCCGCCATATTGCACTTCGCTGCAAGCTGGTCTTCGGTTACCATCTCTCGCACCGTGGCTATTATGGCAAGGCTCTCTTCAATCATGAGCTGGGGCAGTTGATCCTCAGAGTCCAAACGGATGATCAAACTCAAGTAACATCGACCCAATCGACGCGTGAGAAGGACCCACGTTCTTTGAGCGGAGGCGAGAAGTCTTTCTCGACAATTTGCCTCTTGCTTTCCCTCTGGGAGTCTATTGGCTGTCCTCTCAGGTGCCTCGGTGAGTAGCAAATATTGATGGTTGATGACAACGGCAAATTCATCTAATTTCTAGACGAGTTCGATGTCTTTATGGATGCTGTCAACAGACGTATTTCAATGAAGATGATGGTCAGCGAAACACAATTTCATCCCCGTCAGGCCATCCGTTAATGCCGTTTATTATTATCCATATACAGATCGACACGGCGAACTCTTCAGACAAGAAGCAGTACATTTTGATCACCCCTCAGGACATGGGCAATGTACAGCTGGGCAAGACTGTAAGAGTTCATAGGATGACTGATCCAGAGAGAACCCAAGCGGCTTGAGAACGCTATACCGGTTCAGATACTACTTAAATAACTAAATCCTGGTCCTAATGACTTGAATACATGGCATGCCTTTCTAATACCCTCATAACCATAGCCACGGGGCCGTGATATCAATACGTCTAGCATTGAGTTTAAGCAGCAGCGAGGGACTATCTCCTAGACAGACACAATCACTGATCAGTCGTACCTCCATTCTTTAGCGGGGGACCTCATTTTCTTGTCATTTTCCATTGTTCGGCATTTTCGGGCGGGCGGCCCGATACTGATGTCAATATAAGCGTCGCCATCGTTTGTACACAAGCTTCATCGGACGCGGCAAGACGGGTCTGGTGTTTCCGACGCAGACTCAACACTGAAGACGTAAGTAAGTAACTTACTTAGTTCAATTACCTTGACCGAGACTCTGAGGCTGCAGCCTGAGCCTCAGCGACAGGCCTAAAATAGTGGTTAAAACAGTCACGTGCAGAATTTTTGAAGAGGTGGTCGTTCTATTCAGTGAAACGAGCCCGCGAGTTCCCTGAATAGAACAAGGTCTTTGAAAGCGCGGTTTGAACTAGAAAAACCAAGCCACGTGTGAAGACTAAGATATGGATTCGACACGTGTATGTGGCTTGAGTTTTTCTCTCTCATCCCACAAAGTGGTCTGCAGCTAGAAAGTTTATTTTTCGACTCATTCTTTGATCATCATCATCATGGCTCCTCCTGGTCCTCCTGCGGCGCTTCAGACCAATATCCCTCCTCCTGGGGCACCTAGTGATGGGCCAACTCCGGATGGTGTTTCTGGTCACGCGGTTCCTGGCGCTTCTACCGGCACCGACACTGATGAAGGAATTATCGCGGGAATTCGCGAGCGTAACCTTGCCCGTCAAGTCAACAGAGATGCTGGTGAGGAAGACGTTTCAGACGACGAGGTCATCCCTCCCCCTATTGAACGACCTCCTATTCCTAACGCGACCACTACCGGCACTTCGGCCCGGGATGGGACTCCTACACCCTCGCAGTCAGCCACTGCTTCCACCGGGATGGCAACACAAGCCGTTGCGCCTCTACAGTTTCTTTCGGCCTATAGTCAACTTGCGGATGCCGAGAAAGCTCAGGTGGATTTGCTCATCGCGGCTGCTACTTCTCAGAAATCGGCAAGCTCAACTACCGCGGCTCTATTTTCGGAGGAGGGCGAGAAGCCCGCGACTGCGACATCAACATCACGCGAGGTCGCTTTCCACCCGTGTCTCTTAACCCTGGCATCCCACAAGCAACATATTCCCCTCCCTCTATTCCTCACTAGTTCACTGCGACGCCTGAATTTGGATTACAACAACATCGAGACGAAGAATATTCGCTTGGAGAATAACGCGAAACTCACGGTTATTAAGACCAATAGTTTTCCGGACGAGGCGTCGATGGAGCCGGCGGATTGGATGGAGGCGTGGCGGAACCGTTTGAAGTTCATGAAGGTAGTTGGGGCTAGTACTGGCGTGTACGAGCGGTGGAATCGGCATTTTGTTTTCTTATCAGGGCATGAAAACTTGAAGGCAAATTTTCAGTCAATATTGATGTTCGACATCGAGCAGCGAAAGGAGTACGCGGCTCATCCGACGGCGTTCCAGGAAGGCCTTTATCATGCTCGGTTCCAGGAGATTAAGGCGGAGAATTTGGAGGCGAAGTTCACAGCTTTGAAGTCGTCATTGGCCGTCCGCACCACTATTCCTAATAATCGCCACGAGCCGTACCCTTCTGGTTCTTCAGGTTCTCGGAGCGAGCCCTTTTCGCGAGGCAGTGGGGGGTCAGCCAGCTCTCCCATCTGCCTTATCTGTGGAAGGACTGGCCACAAATTCCCGGCGTGCAAAACCACGACGACCGTTATGGGAAAGGCCGTTGTCGTTAAACTCGTCGGCCGCCGTTTTGAAAGCATCGCATCTGCTGTCGTCGTCTGCATCTCATGGAACATCGGGGGTAACAGCCGTTGCTCCGCAGACCACCCCGACGAACATACCTGTTCCATCTGTGGTGCGAAGTTGCATCACGCCAACTCGAAGTCCTGCGTTACCTGATCCTTCAGACCGTCCCATTGTGCGGCTTTACGACACTCGTTTATCGGTAATCAACCGCATCGTCACTCCTTATAACCCGGACGCTTTCTCCTACTATCTCAGCAAGTTCAATTTAACATCATCATATCCTAATCTCGTCAAGAAACTACGCGAGGGCTTTCCCTTGGGCGTGTTATCCCCTATCCCGGCGACTTTTACTCCACCTAATCATCCTTCTGTTACGGAATTTCACAACATCGTGGAGGACTATCTTCTTTCGGAACGGGAGAAGGGGCGGATGTCTGGTCCTTATGCTCGCGAGCATCTCGAGGAGGTTATCGGGGGGCCTTTTCGATCGTCTCCAGTTCAGGTGGTTTTGAAAGGTTCAAAACCCCGGATGGCGATAAACCTTTCGTTCAAGGGTTCATCACCTTATTCGATCAATGACATGATCGATTCAGACGAGTTTCCTACCCGTTGGGGTGGTGCATGTGAGGTGGAACAAATTGTATGTTCTTTCTTTCGAAGACGGGAATCAGTGTTCCCTGTATTTCTTCGTGGATGTTTGGCCTGGAAGACGGGAGATTGTCTCTCTGTATTTCTTCTTCAGGCATTGGTCCTTGGGACTTTGGAAGACGGGGGATTGTTCCCTCTGTATTTCTTCTTTTTATGACATGATATATCTTCTCGAGATCATGGGCTGATTTGTCGATTTTTAGTTATCGACCGCCCCTCCCGGCACAGAGGCCGCTACACTTGATGTCGACGCCGCATTTCGCACCGTCCCTGTTTGGCCGCCTCATAAGGCTTATACAGTGGTGAGTTTTGATGGTTCGTTCTGGCTGGACCATGATTGTCCGTTTGGGTGCTCTTCGTCCGGAGGAAACCACGGAGAGATCGCAGATGCATCCGTGGATATTTGGAAAGCTATGGGTGTTGGACCTATTGTGAAATGGGTCGACGACTTCGTCGTTTTTCGGTTTCTTGTCTCGTCAGATTTATCATCTGCACCTTCATACGTCTATGGTCTCAAGGACGTCAAGGCTATGATTGCACCTCTTCGCATTCCATGGCATACATCCAAGGGTCAAGATTTTGGGTCCTCATTTGTTTATGTGGGATTTCACTGGGACATCGAACATTGTACGGTCTCGTTGACTGACCAGAAACGTTTGAAATTTAAGGACCGCGTCGACTCCTTCTTACGTCGGTTCAGCTCGTGTCGAGCTCCTCTCCACGAGGCGTTGACCTTGAGTGGGTCATTATCACACATCGCTTTCGTGTACCCTCACGGTCGCACATATCTATCGAATCTTTCTTCATGGATCTCCGAATTCCCTTGGGAATTCCGTCTCGCTTCGCGCTATGCCTCTCGTTCTGTCCTGACAGATCTTCATTGGTGGTCCAAGACTCTGGAGAACACTGGTTGGACTCGTTCTTTGCGGACGAAAGGTCCCGCAATCGATTTGGGCATTTGGGTTGATGCTTCTACGGATTGGGGCATTGGGCTTATTTGGGGAAACGGGGAGTCATGGGACGCATGGAAGTTGGTTGAGAACTGGCGGGGACCGGCTCGAGACATTGGTTGGTTGGAAGGAGTTGCAGTGGAGTTCGCGATTCGCGTTTTGGATAAACGCGGTCTCTGTGACGTGAACGTCTTGATTCGCAGTGACAATCAAGGTGTTATTGGTGCTTGGCAGCGTGGTCGAGGGAGGAATTTCGAGGTGAATCTCTCCATCCGTCGTGCCGAGGTCATTGCTTTGGAACGAAGCATTTCTCTGACGTTTGAATATGTTGCTTCTGCCGACAATCTTGCTGATCCCATTTCTCGCGGTAATCTGGGTCTTCATGAACATCGGATGGTCGATTCCTTCACTCTGCCTACAGAGTTATCCCGATACTTTTCGGATGCCTGATACACCTGCATTACGACATGCGTTGACAGGTGTCGACGTGGCCTTGGAGGCAGAACGGTTCTACGCTCGTATGGCGACGAGTTCTAGTGCTGATTTTGCACCGCACCCTCCAATTGGTCGAATTCGCCGGCCGAGGAAACCCCGGCCAGAAAATGTTATTGAATCTTCCCCTTTACATCCTCATGTTCTTGCTTCTGAGCGTCTCCGTGCTTGGAGCACTCCGGTGACTTTACCTTTTCGCGAATGCCTGGTGCAGGCGCTTCCGTCTTGTGACGCCCGAGCTTTGTTAGAGGTATTTCTGAATGTGATTTATCATTGATGTTCCCTCTGACGGGATCCTTAGGTTATGCTTTTCTCATTGGATGAAGAAACTCGTTCAAATTATGGGGCTGGCCTTCTTCGTTTCACCCAGTATTGTGATTCCCGGTCGATTCCGGAATCGCAACGGATGCCGGCATCTGACATCTTGTTATGTGGATTTTCGACCGCAATGGCGGCAGGAAAGGTCGCGCGAACTACTCTCGATAATTGGTTAGCTGGTATTCGTTTTTGGCACTTGGTGAATGGGGCGGTTTGGAACGGTGAGGGATCAGAGATGCTGAAAGCGGTTAAGCGAGGGGTGTCGAAGTTGGTACCCGTGGATGCTAAACGCGCTAAACGACCACCAGTTACCATCGAGCACATGCATGCTTTGCGTGCTGGTCTCAACCTTTCTGACGCTTTCGACGCTGCCGTATGGGCCTTGGCTTGTATAGCCTACTGGTCTTGTTGTCGTCTTGGTGAACTTCTGGTGCCTAGTGCTGGTACTTTCAATCCAGCTAAACATGTTTCCCGAGCGACACGCAGGTCCAGTCGTTCGTCTTCCTCTGCTACTTCGACTACCTTCGATATTCCTTGGACAAAAACGACCGGGTTCGAAGGGGCTTCCATTGTCGTGACCAAGATTGACGAACCCTCGGACCCGCATGCTGCTCTTCTTCATCATTTAAATGTCAACTCAGGCGTACCCGGTTCCGCTCCTTTCTTCGCGTTTTCAACAGCTGATGGGGGATGGGCTCCAATGACACGAGACTGGTTTTTAAACCGATGCGAGGGGATTTGGGAAGATGCAGGTATGCCTCGTTTGACTGGTCATGCATTCCGCATTGGAGGAGCTACCGAGTTACTTTTGCGGGGTGTTGATCCGATGATTGTACGGACTCAAGGACGTTGGAAGT